>JASANC010000158.1:0-22601 GCA_030248135.1 Theristus sp. LFF4_11 | reverse complement strand
ATATGTCGGAAGTTTGGTCCCACGGGTTACGGTAGCGGTAGTTTTGGGTTTTGACACGAAGTTGCTGAGAACCACTTTGTTTCTTGTGAATAACAGTTGAAACCTTTTAGAAACATGCAACGGAACTCAGAAAACACTCGGCTGTCCCATTCAGCGACGTTCAGCAAACGGCGGCTACGAAATTGGCCTGGGCTGTATAGCTACTCGCCGGGTGCCCTCGCGACTTGTACGACATGTACAAACGCAGCTAATGTTACACAACATTTGTGCGTGAGAAGACATTTGTTCGCGACCCTGCGCGTCCCTTGCTGCATTCGTTACCGGGTTTCATTGGCATACTTTCTCATTTTCACGACTGCGATGTCAAAGTTTTCTGTCAACCCACCAATCATGTGAACGGTATCCATCATTCTAGTAGCTTTTCTTGGCAATAAAAGGACGTTTTTAAACAATCGTGTCGAGATCCACTGCAGAGTTACCGTAATCCTTGAAATCCGGTTTTTGACAGTCGGTTATAATGCTGCATGTTTCTAAAAGGTTTCAAGTGTTATTCACAAGAAACAAAGTGGTTTTCTGCAACTTCGTGTCAAGACCCAAAACTACCGCTACCGTAACCCGTGGACCCTACTATCAAACGTATGACTGTTTCATGCAATCATGTGAACGGTATCCATCATAAATATGTATCAAGCACATACCGTATTACCTCTATTAAACCCCCCCCAAAATTAACCCCCCCCAAAAATAAACCCCCACCCCCTCGACAAGTTTCCAAATAATCCCCCCCAAAAATAATCCCCCATGGGGGATTATTGAAACCTGTTTGAAACACATACCCAGCGAATTCAGTGGCTGGTTGCAGTGAAAATGATGAAATTGTGCTACCAAAGGCCCCAAAAGGATGAGTTAATGGTAATTTCATTACAAAAGGCTGTTGTAAAAGGAAATTTCTATGTAGAATAGAAGTTTCTGCGACTTCCTTCCTGCCATGGAAGGTATTTTTGCCATTTTGCCCACTCCTAAAAATGGTTTCCAAATAAACCCCCCCCAAAAAAAATAAAGCCCCCCCCCCCCAAAAATAAACCCCCACCCCCAGAAGTCGCTGAAGAAATAAACCCCCATGGGGGTTTATTAGAGGTAATACGGTAAATACAACATTCAGTGCACTGTACACGCTCACCACAGACCAACCCTATCTAAAATTTCAAATTCAAATAACTTCTTCAAATTTTTGAATTTCAAAAAAACCATACACAGGATTACTCAGCAGAACGAGGGCTTTCATTTGAGCCATCAATCAGCGCGCTGCGATGAAATTTGAGCGGACCCGTATTTTGAAGGAGTACCAAAAACGGTGTGTAGTGTGTACGAACACGGTGAAGTCGCCGCAAATTTTACTTGCGGCATCTGCACCACGTTTCACCACACCGTCGCACGGTTCTGGTCCGTACACATCCATGCGACCAGTACCGAAGACGAGGGGGGGTGGGGGGTACACCCCCCCCAGAGCACCCGAACGAAACCTCCGCGCGGGGGGGGTCACGCGACACCCACCCCACCCCCCAAAACCTGACACTGGACCATCCACAACCCCCCTCGAAATTTGCCAAACCCCACCCACCCACCCCCCCCCCTTACATGGACCTAAGTTACAGTGACACCCCCAAAAATTTTCTCGGACCACCCAAAAATCAAGAACTTTTGCTCAAAAATCATGATTTTTTGCCTCTAAAGTTCATTATATAAGCTGAATATATGATAACTTGATACCGTATTACCTCCAATAAACCCCCATGGGGGATTAATACGTCAGCGACTTTTAGGGGTGGGGGTTTATTGGTGGGGGGGATTATTGGTGGGGGGGGGTTTATTCACAAACAAATTCTAGGGGTGGGGTTTATTGAAAAATTGCAAAAATACCTTGCATGGCAGGCAAGAAAGTCGCAGAAACTTCAACTCTACATATAGAAATTTCCTTTTATAACAGCCTTTTGCAATGAAATTACCATTAACTCACCCATTTGTGGCCTTTGGTAGCACAATTTCTTCATTTTCACTGCAACCAGCCACTGAATTCGCTGGGTATGTGTTCCAAACAGGTTTCCAATAATCCCCCATGGGGGATTATTTGTGGGGGGATTATTCGGAAACTTGTCGTGGGGGTGGGGGTTTATTGGTGGGGGGATTAATGGTGGGGGGGTTTAATGGGGGTAATACGGTATTCTGCATTGTAATTTCAAAGATTTTGCAGCAAAATTTAGCGTTTTTCCTTCAAAATTTAAGCGAAAAAATATCATGGGTGGGGTGGGGGGCGTGCACCCCCCAGAAATTTTTCTACAATAGTGCACCCCCCATGGCCCACGCTTGGGGGGTGTCATTGTACCATGACTAACACCCCCCCCACTGAAAAATTTTCGGCACCCTCCACGTGACGGCTTGCGGACAAAAGACCGCACGTGCCAAAAGACCGCAGATTTGAGATTTTTTTGTGACCAAAAGACCGCAGATGCTATCAAACCAAAATACCGCACGTGCCAAAAGACCGCACCAAAATCATTCACTGCGTACGTGATTATGATATGTTTTTTGTGTTTATTTTGTCTTCCTATTCTTTTTTATTCCACAAAAATCATTGATTGAGCCGTCGATCCTTGAAATCGGCCGAGCACGGCGCCGGCAGAGTCGCGTGACAGGTCGGAGCACAAGACACAATGTCGCGAAGCACAAACAACGAACACATAACGTCGTCCAGATCACGATTTCCTTGGCCGATTTTGGCAATCCGTAGCTCAATCAAATTAGCAGAGCACCCGGAACCACAGGAAACTCAAAGTGTATGATACAGGAGATGTCACTTAGATCTCTTGTAAATCTGCCAAATTGTTAATGTGACTTTGCAGATATATGTCACATTAACAGTTGTTTTCACTGATGATGCTTGTGCTCATTAATGTGGTTAATATTATGTGTGATGTGTCTGTATGTGTCTGTATGTGTCAAATGCGCTCAAACCGCACAATAAGCCCATTGATCTGCCGCAGATTTATGACACATCTTGCTAACGCCGTTTATGTGCGACTTAAAGTTAGCCGTCAGATATTTATGACATTTACAGACAATTATGATGTTAACGTATCGCAGATGTGAAATTTCACAACCGCACCGTGAAATTTCTGTACGGTTAATGTGAGTGCTGACACGAGGTGATTTACTGCCCGATGTACATCTTTAGGCTATTTCAGTTGTTTATGTTTGCTAAAATGACTGCCGGATGAGCATTACATTAGACACATCTAAGTGACATCTCCTGTATCATACACTTTGAGTTCCCTGTGAACATGATGACACGTCGTTTATGGATGGTTTTTGTTCCAATCAACATCGGTTGCTTTGCAATAAAAAAAGTGTGAAAAACGACAAAACACAAATTTATTGTGATTTTGGATTTTTTGGTTTTTGAAAAAATAATCGGAACTAACCACAAACGACACATCACCGTGTTGCTGGTGTTCTACTGAGTTGATTGAGCCGTACTTCGTTCAAATCGGTTGAGCACAGCGCTGGTAGAGTTGCGTGACAGGTTGGTGCAAAGACAAACACGGTGAAACGCGCAGACTGCCAGAAGAAAGCGTCGCCTAGCTCACGATTCCCTCAGCCAATTTTGATAATCCATGAGAAATTATCGGGGGGGGGGTACACACACCCCCCCCCCCCCTCAGAGCACCAGAGACCGTCGGGTGGGGGGGGGGGGGGGCACCGTGCCACCCCCCCCCCTAAAACCGGGCAACCCCCCCCCCCATCGGACCCCCCTCGAAAATTTGGCCGACACCCCCCCCCCCCCACACCCGGTAGCGGTAGTTTTGGCTCTTGACACGAAGTTGCTGAAAACCACCTTGTTTCTTGTGAATAACAGTTGAAACCTTTTAGAAACATGCAGCATTATAACAGAATGTCAAAAACCGGATTTCAAGGGTTACGGTAACTCTGCAGTGGGTCTCGACACGATTTTTTAAAAACGTCCTTTTATTGCCAGGAAAAGCTACTAGAATGATGGATACCGTTCACACGATTGCATGTACAGTATGGCCGAATAAAGGAGGCAGTTCATCAAGGCGGGATCCGTCGCAGACTAGGAGTTGTCTTTTTCAAAAATGCAAACATAGTTCCCAATCATGTGTGCAACGGGAAAAGAATGAACAGAATAGCGCGTATGATCCATCCATCTATATTATTAAATTTACAAAGTGTCTGTCTGTGCGTGGCACTTTTTTTGCAATTTGAATTGGCGCCCATTTTTGCTACTTACTTTTTTGCAATTTGAATTGGCGCCATTTTTGCTACTTAAAAAAACTCCATCTCAATTTCCTTAACCTATTTTTTTATTAATGCCAGTTGAGATTGTTTTCTCAAAAACGTCGCTCTTCATAGCTGGAGTCATCATGATACTCTTTGGACAACAGAGACAGTTCAGCGCAGCATAGGCAAATGGAAGCGTGGCTGATCAAAACTTGATGATCGACTGGGAAAGATGTAACAAAACCATCATTGAAAAAAGTTTGAACTTTTTTGTTTTTAAAAATCGGGTTGCAAAACGCACATCGACATCGGCATTGCAAGTTGCACTTTGGATTCAAAACAAGTAAAATTCATTGAAATTGATACTCCATGTTTCATTTTCAAATTGATACTCCATGGTTATGAGCGATAATTTCACCGTAACGCTCGATGGGCAACTGGCAATTGTTGACTTGACGGCAACTGCAAAACTTGACGAGCGACTGCGAAAGATGTAACAAAACCGTCTCTGAAAAAAGTTAGTTTTTTAATTGGGTCGAAATGGTATTTACCATTCATTTTCACTTTGTAAACTGTTTGGGTCATGTTGGGGTAAACGGGTAAAAAAAGCAATAACTGCAAAACGAAATTATAAACGTCACTTTTTTGTTTCTTCTATTCATTTTCACTTTGGAAAAAAGGCTTGGCTTATGTTAGGGTAACCGGGTAAAAGAAGCATTAGCTTTTTAAAACGGGTATTTTTTAATGAAAAAAACGTTAATTTTTATATTATTTATTCAATCTTACTTAACTTACAAAAAGGCTTGACTTAGGTTAGGGTGAACGGGTAAAAATAGCAAAATCATAAACTTCGTATTTTCACTTTGCAAAAAAGGCTTGGCTTAGGTAAACGGGTAAAAGAAGCATTAGCTTTTTAAAACGGGTAATTGAAAAAAACGTTAATTTTTATGTTTTTATTCAATCTTACTTTACATACAAAAAGGCTTGACTTAGGTTATGGTGAACGGGAAAAAATAGCAAAATCATAAACTTCGCATTTTTTATTTATTTAAATACATTAAAAAATATTGTATTGTAGGCGACTGCACGGCAGCACAAGGTAAATTTTCTTCAGGGTTATTATTCAGTAAACGTTACTGTTTTTTCTTTGTAAGTCAATGCCACTTCACCAAAAAGGCTTGGCATTGATTAAGCCACATAAGCTCGGGTCAATAGGCTAGTTAGTTAAAAAAACGCGTCAAACTTGGCACACAATAAGATTTCTGAGCGTCTTTTTTTACATTCAAAATTCGCGCGCTCCTTGAACCCTGAAAAAAGCTGCCATGTTTAATCGGCCATACCGTAGCAGTCATCATGTTGGTTTGGTCCCACGGGTTATGGTAGCGGTAGTTTTGGGTCTTGACACGAAATTGCTGAAGACCACTTTGTTTCTTGTGAATAACAGTTGAAACGTTGTTTCTTTTAAAAACATGCAACGGAACTCCGAAAACACTCGGCTGTCCAACTCAGCGACGTTCAGCAAACGGCGGCTACGAAATTGGCATGTGCGCCACTACTCTCAAAGTGACATCGCGACTTGGAGTACATGTACAAACGCAACTAATGTTACACAACATTATTGCTTGAGAAGACATTTGTTCGCGACCCCTCGAGCTCGAGTCACTTGCTGCAATCGTTACCGGTTTTCATTGACATGCTTTCTCATTTTTTTTCTTTTTTTCTGTCAACCCACCAATCATGTGAACGGTATCCATCATTCTAGTAGCTTTTCCTGGCAATAAAAGGACATTTTTAAAAAATTGTGTTGAGGCCCACTGCAGAGTTACCGTAATCCTTGAAATCCGGTTTTTGATATTCTGCTATAATGCTGCATGTTTTTAAAAGGTTTCAACTGTCATTCACAAGAAACAAGGTGGTTTTCAACAACTTCGTGTCAAGACCCAAAACTACCGCTACCGTAACCCGTGGGCCCTACCTTAAGCGTATGACTGTTTCATGCAATAATGTGAACGGTATCCATCATAAATATCTATCAAGCACATAAATACAACATTCAGTGCACTGTGCACGCTCACCACAGACGCACTCAATCGAAAATTTCAAATTCAAATAACTTCTTCAAATTTTTGAATTTCAAAAAACCCTCACACAGGATTACTCAGCAGAACAAGGGCTTTCATTTGAGTCATCAATCAGCGCGCTGCGATAAAATTTGAGGGGACCCATATTTTCAAGGAGTACCCGCCAGTCTTCAAACGTAAATGTATTTAGAACTTAGCACATTCGTCATCTCAGAACATATCCAGTGGCGAAGGAGAATGAATGATGAATTTTTGCAAAAATGACGTGTGAAAAAACGGATGCCAAAATGGCGAAAAACATTCAGATGTTTCTCTCTTGTTTGAAAAGAGCAAGAACAGATATGAGTGACAGTTGTTGCACGAGCTTTTGCAACTTATTTTTTAAAGTTGTCCTAAAGTTCCCAACCAATAAACGTCATTTGATATTTTTTTTGTTTCATTATTGTTTTCTTTTAAAGCGTGAAACGATTAAATAAATAATGCGCTTGTGCTTGTAAATTATGAAAAATAACGTAAAAGTGCACCAAAACGTTGTGTGGATCGAATATAGATGACAAATGTTACATGACGCAGCATTGATGATGAGCCTGTTGGCGCACATATTCTGCCTTTCTATTTAGCAACGGCAATGTTTCAAACCGTCAGTTTTATTCCTCGAGCAACATAAGCAAAACGACGCCGAAGCACCGAATTTTATTCAGTGCTTTTTCAGCCCTTTACAAATATCGAATGGGCAATGCAAGACCAAATAACACACTGAAGCAGCTTGCCACATTCTCAAAATTGTCTATAATTTTCTTTAGTGCTTTTCAAATGATCTGCCATTCAGAACGCACGCAGTGTAACCCACCCAATATGTTTTTTGAAACCTCTGCGCCCTTGATTATTTTATTTTTTCGTTCATTGTTGTTGAAACGAGAACAGTTTATGATCTACCGTATTACCCCCAATAAACCCCCATGGGGGATTAATACGTCAGCGACTTTTAGGGGTGGGGTTTATTGGTGGGGGGGGATTATTGGTGGGGGAGGCTTTATTTACAAACAAATTCTAGGGGTGGGGTTTATTGAAAAATAACAAAAATAGCTTGCATGGCCGGCAAGAAAGTCGCAGAAACTTCTACTCTACATAGAAATTTCCTTTACAACAGCCTTTTGTAATGAAATGACCATTAACTCATCCATTTGGGGCCTTTGGTAGCACAATTTCATTATTTTCACTGCAACCAGCCACTGAATTCGCTGGGTATGTGTTTCAAACAGGTTTCCAATAATCCCCCATGGGGGATTATTTGGGGGGGGATTATTCGGAAACTTGTCGTGGGGGTGGGGGGTTTATTGGTGGGGGGGGTTAATGGTGGGGGGTTTAATGGGGGTAATACGGTATTTGAAATAGTTCGATGAACAATCTGAGGTTACACTTACAAAGTTGGCACAGACAGGCGCGACACACACTAATGCCTTCCGGTTCAAGTGTTTTTTGTTCGAAATCCCGTTTTGCGCCAGTTTGCCAGCCGAATTATGATGACCATTAGAGGTCCACTGCATACAGCTGTGTGCCAACAGATCATATTCCATCTTTATTTTAAAGCGCAAAATTATGTCGGTGATGATTTTGGAAAACAGTTGTGAGAAACGTTCTTGTGAGAACCGCTTGACAAAAATCGCAACGGTTTTCCTATGCGGGCGATTTGCCGGTATGAGTTTGCCGAAGTCTTCTTAAGGAGTTCGTTTTACTTTTTAGTGTTTCAGCACGATTTACAATTTGCCACTGCGGTATCATTCAACAGTCGAATGAAACTCAATACAGCAACTCAATTAAACAGCAACGACCGTTGAACCAAAGACAAACACTGTGAAATGCCGGTTTATATGAATCGAGATGTGGCCAGTTTGGGCTCAGCAATGCTCGCCGGGGCACCTGGCAAGTTATACGCTGTTTAGTTCACTGTTTTCATTGCGCGCTTTTACCGCCATCGAAATCCCGCAATTCTGGAAAACCTAAATCCTTATTTCGAAACTGGAAGAACAGTGTCTCTTGTATATGTTCAGTAACTATAAAATGAGCGCTAGAAGGAAAAAATAGTTGACGAAATAAAACAATAAGAATGAAATGTAAATCCACTCGATTTTTATGTACCATGAATTCTCACGGCACATGCCACGGCACATAAGTGAAGCTTTTTTGGAAATAGTTTTGAAAGTTTTTTCATCCCCTTTTTAGAGAGTAGTGGGTGTAATAAATATAAATTTACAATTTTGCTAAAAAACTAAAAAAGAATGCCAGAAACTTTTCTGATATTGTAAAAAAATTCGTCACAGGGTGTCCCACTGTCCATCACTTCACTGAATCATATGGTGTCCATCTAAAATTTTCACAGTACGGTCTGATATAATTGTCAATTACCGTAACTATCATTTCTTCTGTTTTTGGTCGTTTGATACTTGCAAAGAGTTTGCGATCAAATGAAATGATCGCGTTGCACACTACAGTTTTGTTTTTGAAATTTACTTCGTTTTTTACAAAGCTGTTCACAAATCCATGGTGAAAAAATATGAAGTTTTTCTAATTTTTGTTGCCTAATAGGTAGGACGTAATTTTGTTATCCTGCACCATTCTTATGGTAATGGGCATTTTTCATTGTCTTTGTCGTGTAATGTAATGTGCTAAACAAGATTAGTTCCTTTTGAAGCTTTTAAAAAATTTTGACACTTTTCATCACGAGTGGAATAAGACACAAAAGTACGAACACAGTCTGCGTTCTTTATAATATGTACAACGTGTGCGGCACGCTGCATCTTGTGCATTCGTATCCTCGTTTTTTTTCGTGGTAGCTCCCAAGTTTTTGGTGATTTTCCTTCGGTTTCTAACTTCGTTTAGCGCAGCTGTTATCTGCTGTCCCATCCAGGTGTTTTTTTGAGATTTTCAAAACAAAACGACTTATTCGTTTGAGAAAAATCCTGTTGTTTCCGGAGAAAACATCCGGCTCATGTTTTTTAGCCGTTTGCGTTTTAATGGAAAATTCATTGGTTTAGTTTTGTAACTAAACACTTTCCAATGCTTTTTACTTTCTGTAATTGCGGTCCAAGTGGTACTGGTATCGGTATGTACTTGAGTTGCTGTAGACATTTTCCAATGTTTTGAACAGAACGAATGCCACCCGTAAAGTTGACCCAACACTTCAAAGTACATATTTTGAGAAAGCTTTTCAATGTAAAATGCTGTCCATTGCAGAGATGTCCGGCAGTGGCAGTGCCAGTGGGTTTGTGCAGCGCACGCGCCAAGTGGACAAGAGTGCAAAGGCACTGAATCCATTCGCTGCTGTTGAAACAGACGGAAAAAGACAGTCGATTCACAGTTTGAAACTGCAAGAACTGAAACAAGCGCAACAGATTTCAGGCTGGTGTACAACCGTGCTGTGTACGGGTTTCTTTGGGTTCCATAAATTACAAAAAGGTGACTTTGGTATTTACCAGGTGATTTTCTCTGCTTAGAAGTTGTTGGTGATGAGGAGCAGGAGCAGCAGCGCGAGCAGTCGGTCTGCGAAGAGAACTCGCTGCTGCGATGGAACGTCGGCGGCAACTCGTACCGGATGCGCACGCGGACGCTCGTCAGCCGCGGTGCTCACGGTCTGCTGGCACGAGTGGCACTGATGCCGCACGCAGACAGACTCGCGATCGCAGACGCGTTCTTCGAGCACGCGCACGAGTATTACTTCGACAGGTTCGTTGCTGTATGTTGCTCGCCACAACTGACAAAAGCGCTCGACTCTTCTAAAACACTGCAAACAAAACACAGACATAGGCTGCGTTGTTCAGCACGCTTGCAATGATGTTGCTCGTGCACAGATCTGCGGGCGTGTTCGACTGCATCTACCGTTTCTATTGTTCGGGTCAACTGCATCGCCCTGTGGACATTTGCGTGCAAGAATACTTGGATGAACTGGACTACTGGGAGATACCAGACGAGTGTGTGGCTGAGTGTTGCCTTCTGGCGTCACAGCAACCGGACACCATTGACATCGAGCAGGATTTGTTTGAGGTTGCGTGTTGTTTTGCTTGTTGGCAAGCTGTGCATTTGGTTGGATTTCCAGACAGGTATGTAATTATCTAAAAATGCGGGAGACGCATATAAAAGGAGGAATATGGCCTTGTGTAAGCAGTGAAAGACTTGGCTCGACAACGCTTTTCAAGTCTCTGATGTGGTACACACGGATACAAGTACATAAGAGTCATATTTTTGCGCCGTTTATTTATGATTTCGGTTGCACATGGCAACCCTCGTACTTTGTATTGTAGACAAATGACCTTTCACATTTGCGGATTTCGGGCATTTAGCGACCACTAAAACTACTAAAATAACAATCAGACTTTAGCTCGCTGACACTGGTTTGTCCAGGACAAATTGTATCGCAGAAGCATTGCGGAACGCAAGGTCTCCTGTGGCAAAGGCAATGACTCACGGGACAGACGGTTTATCCTGCCACACTAGTTGAAGGTGACACCGGTAAAAAAGGTGAAAATCAACGGAAGACAACTCCTTTTTGTCACTGGTGCTGGTGTGTACACAGCGGTGCGTACGTTAACAACAACGAAAAAGCTACATGCAACAATGTTTTGCAATCTCTGATTTTTCTGTTTTTGCACAGCATTTACAGAATTTCGCACATGGCGTGATTTTAGATTAAATCGAAGAGGACAATTAAAAAATAACTTCAAAGTTTTACGCTTTTCAGCAAAACGAAAACGAAAACTTTCGGATTCGCCGCCCTCCGGGGATATAGCGACCGCAGGCCACCGAAACCGAAATCGGGCTAAGATCACTGGTGCCCCCAGGACAGAGCGGGGCTTAGAGGCTGTCCCCCTCACATGGCGAGGGTATTGGTTCCACAGGATGGTGAGCCGTCCATTCCCCAATCCCACCGGAGTTTGGTACCTTCGGGTTTCCGGAATCGGTGGGGGCGTGCTTCAAAAAAAAAAAAAAAACGCGGCGCAAAAATATGACTCTTATGTACTTGTATCCGTGTGTACCACATCAGAGACTTGAAAAGCGTTGTCGAGCCAAGTCTTTCACTGCTTACACAAGGCCATATTCCTCCTTTTATATGCGTCTCCCGCATTTTTAGATAATATTCTGACTTTTACATAAGCCCCGAAGGTCGGACCAAAATCACAATTCGTTGGTCACACATTCTTCTAAACCTCGGAAAACTCAGGTTTTTCATTTTTCGTTTTTAGGCCGATTTCGCCTATGCCATTTCTACGGCCGATTCGCCCAAAATCGTCACGATTCAGTACCTAGAATTGCTCACACAAGAAAACTGACCCAAAAGCCGTGATTGGCGCAATGAATTACCATGGAAAACACCGTTTTCTTGTTTTTCATTTCTGGACCGGTATCGCTAAATTCTACGGCCGATTCGCCCGAAATCGTCACGATTCAGTACCTAGAATTGCTCACATAAAAAACTAACCCAAAATCCGTGATCAGCGCATTGAATTGCCCTGGAAAAACCGTTTTCTCGTTTTTCATTTCTAGACCGATTTCGCCAATTTTCACGGCCGATTCGCCAGAAATCGTAACGATTCAGTATCTAGAGTTGCTCACATAAAAATCTAACCCAGAATCCGTGATCGGCGCAATGAATTATCATGGAAAACACCGTTTTTCTTGTTTTTCATTTCTGGGCCGATTTCGCTAAATTCACGGCCGATTCGCAGGAAATCGTCACGATTCGGTATCTAGAGTTGTTCACATAAGAAAACTAACCTAAAATCCGTGATCAGCGCATTGAATTACCATGGAAAACACAGTTTTCTTGTTTTTCATTTCTGGACCGATTTCGCCAATTTCCACGGCCGATTCGCCCGAAATCGTCACGATTCAGTATCTAGAGTTGCTCTCATAAGAAAACTAACCAAAAATCCGTGATCGGCGCATTGAATTACCATGGAAAACACAGTTTTCTTGTTTTTCACTTCTGGACCGATTTCGCCAATTTCCACGGCCGATTCGCCCGAAATCGTCACGATTCAGCATCTACAGTTGCTCACGTAAGAAAACTAACCCAATATCCGTGATCAGCGCATTGAATTACTGTGGAAAACAACGTTTTCTTGTTTTTCATTTCTGGACCGATTTCGCCAATTTCCACCGCCGATTCGCACGAAATCGTCGCGATTCAGCATCTAGAGTTGCTCACGTAAGAAAACTAACCCAAAATAATCCGTGATCAGCGCATTGAATTACCCTGGAAAACACCCTTTTATTGTTTTTCGTTTCTGGACCGTTTTCGCCGATTTCCACGGCCGATTCGCCCGAAATCGTCACGATTCAACATCTAGAGTTGCTCACATAAAAAAAACTAACCCAAAATCCGTGATCAGCGCATTGAATTACCTTGGAAAACACCCTTTTCTTGTTTTTAGCTTATGGACCGATTTCGCCAATTTCCACGGCCGATTCGCCCTAAATCGTCACGATTTTAGTTATTTAACTGCAATTCCTTTAGGTTTTTCAAAAAATAAAGGTCAAATTCAAACTCTCCGTTGTTGGTTACCCCCGGAAACTTGTTGTTTTGTCAAATAACGGTTTTTTTCATGCGCAAAAATCGCAAATACACGTTTTTTTCGTAATTTTGTGTAAACAGGCAAAATTGAAGCCTTGGGAAGCATCAGAGAAAAAAATGAATGTGAAATTTAAAAATCCCGAAGACTTTTACCCTAGGAAATGTTTTTATCTTAACAGTCAGAATTTTCTTTATATCACTGAAACTGCGAACACATTTTATGACATGGTCGAAAAAAAGGGGTATACAAGAATAAGAAACAGCTTATTCAGAATCGATGTTTTGCGTACACAGCGTGTGTAGAAGATCACCACGAAAAAATTTCTGCTGCACACAGCGTATCTGTGGATTATCTACCTGTGTGCAGGAGAAAAAATTCTCAGCTCCTTTTATGTTCACAATGCGAGGCACAGAAAGTTTGGAATTTTAGCGCGAGCGACCGACGGGCCATATTATGTCGCATCCGCTGTCCGCTCCGCTCCGCTTCGCTCGCGAATGGACATGATTATTGGAATTTTAGGTATTTCTAAACAGCTACAGTCATAGGTATTTTTAAACATGGTGTTGTTTAATGCAGAACCTGAAGTTCCACAGCGAACGACGCTATCTGTGGGGTGTGTTCGAGGGCGATGGCTCACGGCTGTCCAACATTTTTATCGCGGTGTCAAATTTGTTCGTACTGATCTCAATTGCTGGTCTGATCATTGGCACCTTGCAGGTGTTCCAAGTGACCAAACAACGCAAAACGGTACGGCTGTGTGTGATCGGTGCAGTGCGTTGTGATGTGTGCGATGTTTGTCTGTAAAAGCGTCGTAGCCTGGTTATTTCCAGTTTCATCGATTGACCAACACAACCAGCATACGCAACATTCGCCATCCGCACGTTGCCTTTGAACACTTGGAGACCGTCTGTGTGGTTTGGTTCACCATCGAGTTCATTGCACGTTTCATTGTGGCACCACGGAAACGAGAGTTCCTGACGACGTTTCTGAACATTGTTGACGTTTGTGCAATATTCCCGTTTTATTTCGACCTGGCACTGCACCTGTGCGGCATACGTGCCGAGCAGCTGGAAGAAATCAAAGGCGCTTTCTTGGTGGTACGTCGAATTACCATTGAACTCTAAAAAGATCTCCGAACGGGTGACTGCTGTCCTGTCCGTGTCCGCCTTGGTGTCCAGTGCGGTGTCCGTGTCCCGGAATGAAAGTGGCCAAAAGCGACGAGTGTATGGCATTTCCACTTTCACAAGTTTGGAAAAATGCCCGAAGGGCATGAAAGTGCTAAATACTGTTTCCCAGGCGGACAGAACTGCTCAGAACCAGCGGACCCCTGTTTGGACTCTTTTTTAGCGTGTCGTGCAGTGTGCACACGTTCTGTATTTTTGTTGTTTCATCTTGTGCCAGATCCGTGTGCTTCGCGTTTTACGTGTTGTCAGAGTTTTAAAATTTGGCCGTTACTCTGCTGGCCTGCGAACGTTTGGTGCGACAGTTGTACGAAGTGCAAGACAGTTGCTGATGATGCTCATGGTCGGGTATTTCTTTGCGATTTCAATGTCAAAAATTCATGCACAATTCCCACAATTCCCAGAAAATTCCCACAAAACGCGCAAAATGCTTGCGGGTTCAGCCGGTCGATTTACCTGTTATTTTTCGCAGAATTTCCACTGTAAATCGGCTCGTATTTGACGCAGGTGATGGCAATCTCAGTGTTGTTCTACGGTTCATTCATTTATTTTGTGGAGCACGCTGAGCCCGAATCGAAATTCGTCGACATCCCAACTGGTTTCTGGTGGTGCATAGTGACGATGACGACCGTCGGCTATGGAGACGTGGTGCCCGTGACCACGCGTCAGTGCAGTGTACACCTTTGTGTTGTCTGTTCATGCACCTGCTGCACTTGCTGCACTGCATTTTGCATTTTGCATTATGTGCTGCATCCAAAATAGCACTGTATCGTAAAAAAGTTAACGATGCAGTGCAGGATGCAGTTCAGTTTGCAGTGAGGTTTGCAGTGTAGTGCAGGATGCAGAGGCAAAAAATTGTTGGGGTCTGAAATAATTGCACGTCGCTTCCTTTGGCTTGTGCGCAAAAAACGGCACATTTTACATATTTTCAGTGGGCAAAATTGTGGCCACTGGATCGATAATGTGTGGCGTACTCGTGATTGCACTGCCGATCACAATCATAGTCGATAATTACATGAAAGTTGAAGGCACTCCAATGTGAACTGTGAACATGGACACGCCCAATTGTGATTTTACTGAACTGAACTTGTATGTACACAAATTTGTTACTATAGTCGCCCTGGATATTTTTTAGTATTAGCTGATTGGTTGCCTGAACATCAGGTTTAAAAAAGAAATTGGAATGGACATTTTCTTTTTTCTAGCTCTGTGATTTCTGTGCTTTTGTTTTGTGTGGTAGACAAACAGTGAGTCTTTGATGGAAAAAAAAATCTTGTTTGTGATTTATGAGATGAAGACATCAAAAGCAGCAGTTTTCATGGCAAAAAAAAACTTTATTTTGTTTACCTGAACTGGCAAATTGACCCGTGCCTACGGCACGGTTAGCTGATAAATACATGTACGGAATGACCGAGTAAACATGGCAGTTTTTTTCGGGGTGCAAGGAGCGCGCGAAATTTGAATGAAAGAAAAAATCCTTTCAGAAACCCAGTTGTATGCAAACTTTGACTTATTTTTTTAACTAAATGATTCTTCGTGCTTTTCTGTTCATTGTTTCTCCTTTGCTCATATGATTGGAAACTATGTTGGCATTTTTGAAAAAGACAACTCCTAGTCTTCGACTGATCCCGCCTTGATGGACTGCCTTATATATTCGGTCATACTGTACAACTATTATTTTTGAGTTTGTTTGCCCTTTTGACCTTGCCCATGACCCGGACTGAAAATGCATTGCAATTTGATTTTCAGCTGCTTTAACCGACTGTTGTTGATTTACCATAGAAAGGATCGCTCACTTTTAAAGCAATCGTATCCGTCGATGCTTCTACTTTTGTTGAAAATCACAGCATTTTCTGTTTAAGCCGTGTTTTTTTTGTCAAGAAACATGCTTTTGCTAATTTTATTGCTGTCTATTCAATCGTAACCTGATTTACTCACCATAGCATTTACTAGCAAATTGACCCGTGCCTACGGCACGGTTAGCTGATGACTACAATTATTATTTTTGAGTGGATTTTCGCTTTTTGACCTATGCCCACGATCGGACTAAAAATCGGACTAAGGACTAAAAATGCATTGCATTTTGATTTTGAGCTGCTTCAACCGACTGTTGTTGATTTACCATAGAAATGAACGTCCATTTTTAAAGAACTCGTATCCGTCGATGCTTCTACTTTTTGAAAATCATAGCATTTCAGTTTTTTGAAAACAGTGTTTTTTGTCAAGTGTGTGATTTTGCTGTCGATTCAATCGTAACCTGATTTAGTCACCGCATCACTTATTACTATGTGGTTTGGTTAATGCTGTTTCAGCATCATTCAGAGCCACAGATACTATTTTTCAACTTGCCAATCATTTTGATGAGAACCGCTGTTTTTTTTAATTCAGCGTAAATATTCTTTGATCTGCAAGCAACAGTAGCAACACAATCATAACTGCATTGCCATTCAAAATATGAAAAACAATCTTTTTTAATCAGCAACAAACAACTGCCATTTAAAGTATCAAGATTAACAATCACCATTAAGGTAACTCTGATTTGTTACCTTCTTCAATATCGCTTAATTGTAGTTTCATTCTTTTTTGAATTCCACTGTCATTCCCGTTTAAAGTACCAAAAATGTTCTTTGATCAGCGACAATTAACAGCCATCTATATTATTAAATTTACAAAGTGTCTGTCTGTGCGTGGCACTTTTTTGCAATTTGAATTGCCGCCCTTTTTTGCTACTTAAGAAAAATCCATCTCAATTTCCTTAACCTATTTTTTATTAATGCCAGTTGAGATTGTTTTCTCAAAACGTCGCTCTTCATAGCTGGAGTCATCATGATACTCTTTGGTCAAAGAGACAGTTCAGCGCAGCATAGGCAAGTGGAAGCGTGGCTGATCAAATCTTGATGATCGACTGGGAAAGATGTAACAAAACCGTTTTTGAAAAAAGTTTGAACTTTTTTGTTTTTGAAAGTCGGGTTGCAAAACGCACATCGACATCGGCATTGCAAGTTGCACTTTGGATTCAAAACAAGTACATAAATTTCATTGAAATTGATACTCCATGTTTCATTTTCAAATTGATACTCCATGGTTATGAGCGATAATTTCAACGTAACGCACGATGGGCAACTGGCAATTGTTGCTGCTCAAAACTTGACGAGCGACTGCGAAAGATGTAACAAAACCGTCTTTGAAAAAAATTAGTTTTTAATTGGGTCGAAATGGTAGTATTTACCATTCATTTTCACTTTGCAAAATGTTTGGGTCATGTTGGGGTAAACGGGTAAAAAGAAGCAATGACTGCAAAACGAAATTATAAACGTCACTTTTTTGTTTCTTCTGATTCATTTTCACTTTAGAAAAAAGTTTGGCTTATGTAAGGGTAACCGGGTAAAAGAAGCATTAGCTTTTTAAAACGGGTATTTTTTAAATGAAAAAACGTTAATTTTTAAAGTTTTTATTCAATCTTACTTAACTTACAAAAAGGCTTGACTTAGGTTAGGGTGAACGGGTAAAAATAGCAAAATCATAAACTTCGCATTTTCACTATACAAAAAAGGCTTGGCTTAGGTAAACGGGTAAAAAAGCATTAGCTTTCTAAAACGGGTAAATGGAAAAAACGTTAGTTTTTATATTTTTTATTCAATTTTACTTCACTTACAAAAAGGTTAGGGTAAACTTCGGTTAGGGTAAACGGGTAAAAATAGCAAAATCATAAACTTCGCATTTTTTATTTGTTTAAATACATTAAAAAATATTGAATTGTAGGCGACTTCACGGCAGCACAAGGTAAATTTTCTTCAGGGTTATTATTCAGTAAGCGTTACTGTTTTTTCTTTCTAAGTCAATGCCACTTCACCAAAAAGGTTTGGCATTGATTAAGCCACATACGCTCGGGTCAATAGGCTAGTTCCCTCAAAATATCAAAAATCAATCTTGTTTTGTTAGCTTTTCCATGTCGTCAAATGTCGTTCAACTACCATTCCTGATCAAAAAAAATTAAAAAAACGTCGTTTGATCTGGAACAATCAACCGATACCGGTTTAAAATATAAAAAAAACTAAAAGCAATCTGTTTTAGTCAGCTGCATTTCGCTTTCATTTCTTTTCAGTATAACAAAAACAATCTTGTATTATGATCAGCAACAACTATGATGTTCAAAATCTTTTTGAAATCCCGTTCAATATCAAAATCAAAATCTTTCAATCTTTTTAGTCAGTTTCATTTCACTGTCATGACCGTTAAAAGTATAATAAAATAATCTTTGATCAGCAACACAAGATCAAATGCTATTCCCGTTCAAAATATTAAAAAATCATTCCCGTTTAAGGTATCAAAAAACAATCTTTTGATGATGAGCGACAATTAACAGTCAATCCCGCTCAAAGCATCAAAATCAATCTTTGCTATTCCTGTTCAAATTTTTTTTAAAAAACATGTCGTTTGATCAGCACCAATCAGCTGATGCCGGTTTAAAATATTTAAAAAAAATTGAAAGCAACCTGGTTCAGTCAGCTGCATTTCGCTGTCATTTCTGTTCAGTATAATAAAAACAATCTTGTATGATCAGCAACAGCTATCCCGTTCAAAAAGCAATCTTTTAAGCTTCTTAGTGAGTTGCATTTTACTGTCATGACCGTTAAAAGTATAATAAAACAATTTTTGATCAGCAACACTCAACTGCTTCGTTTAAAATTCCCGTCCAAAATATTTAAAAAACCTCTTCTGATCAGAATCATTCAACTGTTACTCTCGTTAAAAAATTGATCGATTTTATGTGGACCGTTCCACTGCTTCGCCGTCGATCATGGCCACATCTTTGTTGATGCTGCAATTAGTGTGGAAAGATTCTGATTAGCTTTTTCCCCAATTTTTTTGCACGAATCTGCCGACAGAATACGTCAAGTTTCGGTGATTTCAAATTGCCGCACAGCCATAAAAAATTTTCTCTATCTTTGTGTGCAAACGCATATTGATTGGGGCCCGTTTAATAAAAAAGATAATAGATGGCAAACAGCAGTAACAGCCAAATCAAAGTGGTCGATTGTTTTCATTGCATAAGAATGATGATGATTAGGACTTTTACAGAACATAGAGAGTAAAAAATTCTCATGAATCATAATATAATACTTAGATAATAGTGGTGTCCGTGTCACTTTTTTGCAATTTGAATTGGCGCTTATTTTTGCTATTTAAAACAGCTAAATCTCAATTTCTTAACCTACTATTAATAATGCAAATCATTTTCTCAAAAACGTTACTCTGTACTGCAAATCATTTTCTCAAAAACGTTACTCTGTACTGCGCAGTCATCATGATACCCTTTGGTCATCCGCGACAGCGCCTTAACATACGATCGACAGTTAATGGCAACTGTTGCTGTTCAAACTGACTGAAAGCGAAAGATGAAAGAAAACCAACTATGAAGAATCATTGCAATTGTTTTTTTAATCAGGTTGCAAAACGACATCGAAATTGAAAGTGCACATTGCACTTTGCTTTCAAGACAATATTTTTCATTATCATTTGGTTAAACAGTTATTGCATGAGAACGTTTTCAAAAACAGAAAAATGTTGAAAAGTACGATCGACAATTAATGGCAACTGTTGCTGTTTTAACTGACCGAAAGCGAAAGATGAAAGAAAACCAACTATGAAGAATCATTGCAATTGTTTTTTTAATCAGGTTGCAAAACGACATCGAAATTGAAAGTGCACATTGCACTTTGCTTTCAAGACAATATTTTTCATTATCATTTGGTTAAACAGTTATTGCATGAGAACGTTTTCAAAAAACAGAAAAATGTTGAAAAGTTATTGCTTAAGACTTTTTCAAAAACAGAAAAGTTTTATCTAAACAACTCAACTAAAAAAATTAACTGCAAAATCAAATAAACGGGGTTTGTTAATGAAGTGCGTGATAAACTAAAAATCTGATTAGAAAGCAAGATGGCTTTCAAAGCAGTTATTTGTTCATTTTCACTTTGCGAAAAGGCTTGGCTTATGTGTTAGGGTATACGTTAAGGTATAAAAACAGTTTTTTTAAATGTTTTTTTATTTAAACGTCATTTTTTTACATTTTTTGTTAACTTTTTTGTATTGTCACTGTACAAAAAAGGATTGACTTGGAGCAGGGTGAACGGGTAAAAAACATGTCAGCAAAATTATAAACTTCGCATTTTAAATTTGTTTTTAACACGCGGGTTTAATTAGAAATGTGTCAATTTCAAAACCAAAATTTCAAAATTAAAATTACATTACATTCAAAAACGATTTTTATAAAATGTTACTTTTTGTCGTTTCAATTCAACTAACTTTAAAATCTTACATAATTTTAACGAGAAACACAATTAACACACGGAGATTAAAAAAGAATGGTTTTTATTTTTAAAAAAAAAAAAACAAAAAAGGATGTTGCCCAGAATAAGATTTTTTTTTATGATTATTTCAACCACAACAACAGCACAACACCGCAAAAAAACAACACATTATACCGCACGAAAGAAAAAAAAACCCCACACCAATAAAAAAAAAATAATCAACTAACCACCCACCGTGCACCGGTCACTAGATCAGTAAATATTAATAAAAAAGGAGTGCAGCTACAGATGATGATATATATGTGGCAAATTCAGAATAGCTTGGCGCCAATTCAAATCGACCAAAATTGACACGCTAAGACACACAGACACACACACGGTCTTCCTGTTTTAGTATTATATATATAAATATATATATATATATATATATATATATATATATATATTATAGATATAGACTAGCCAATGGACCCGAGCTTAATCAATGCCAAGCTTTTTGGTGAAGTGGCATTGAATTTAAAAGAAAAAACAGTAACGTTTACTGAATAACCAATCTGAAGAAAATTTACCTTGTGCTGCCGTGAAGCCGCCTACAATACAATATTTTTTAATGTATTTAAATAAATAAAAAATTCGAAGTTTATGATTTTGCTATTTTTACCCGTTCACCGTAACCTAAGGCAAGCCTTTTTGTAGGTGAAGTAAAATTGAATAAAAAATGTAAAAATTAACGTTTTTTCAATTACCCGGTTTAAAAAGCTAATGCTTCTTTTACCCGTTTACCGTAACATAAGCGAAGCCTTTTCTGTAAAGTGAAAATTCGAAGTTTATGATTTTGCTATTTTTACCCTTTCACCCTAACCTAAGTCAAGCCTTTTTGTTAGTGAAGTAAAGCTGAATTAAAAGTATAAAAATGTACGTTTTTTCAATTACCCGTTTTAAAAAGCTAATGCTTCTTTTATTCGTTTATCCTAACGTAAGCGAAGCCTTTATGTAAAGTGAAAATGCTAAGTTTATGATTTTGCTATTTTTACCCGTTCACCCTAGCCAAGTCAAGCCTTTTTGTAAGTGAAGTAAGATCGAATAAAAAGTATAAAAATTAACGTTTTTTCAATTACCCGTTTTAAAAAGCTAAAGCTTCTTTTACCCGTTTACCCTGACATAAGCGAAGCCTTTTTTTGTAAAGTGAAAATGCGAAGTTTATGATTTTGCTATTTTTACCCGTTCACCCTAACCTAAGTCAAGCCTTTTTGTAAGTGAAGTAAGATCGATTTTACCCGTTTACCTAAGCCAAGCCTTTTTTGTAAAGTGAAAATGCTAAGTTTATGATTTTGCTATTTTTACCCGTTCACCCTATCCTAAGTCAAGCCTTTTTGTAAGTGAAGTAAGATCGAATAAAAAGTATAAAAATTAACGTTTTTTTCAATTACCCGTTTTAAAAAAGCGAATGCTTTTTTTGCCCGTTTACCTTAACATAAGTCAGGCCTTTTTTGCAAAGTGATAATGCGAAGTTTATGATTTTGCTATTTTTACCCGTTCACGCTAACTTAAATCAAGCCTTTTTGTAAGTGAAGTAAAATTAAAAATATAAAAACAACGTTTTTTCAATTACCCGTTTTAAAAAGCTAATGCTTGTTTTACCCGTTTACCCTAACAGAAGCCAAGCCTTTTTTGTAAAATGAAAATGAATAGAAGAAACAATAAAGTGACGTTTTTAAGTCTCGTTTCACAGTCATTGGTTCTTTTTACCCGTTTACCCTAACATAACCCAAGCCTGCAAAGTGAAAATGACTGGTAAATACCATTGCGACCCAATTAAAAAAAACTAACTTTTTTCAAAGACGGTTTTGTTACATCTTTCGCAGTCGCTCGTCAAGTTTTAGCAGCAACAATTGCCATGTGCCCATCGTGCGTTGCGTTGAAATTATCGCTCATAATCATGGAGTATCAATTTGAAAACCGTGGTATCATGATGACTTTCAACTGTGAAGAGCGGCGTTTTGTGTAAACAACTTTAAGTGATATTAAAAATAGATTGAGATTGAGATTGATGTGAAGCTTTCTTAAATAGCAAAAATACCAAAAATAGCAAAAAATGGGCGCCAATTCAAAAGTGTGACGGACAGACAGACAGACAGACAAATTGTAAATTTAGTAGTA
>JASANC010000157.1:0-36259 GCA_030248135.1 Theristus sp. LFF4_11 | reverse complement strand
ATCATCCAGTATGCAGTTAATTCACCATTATTTTTGTGACGCAAAATGGCTCTTTTAAAATATCTGCTACCGCGTTTGATCCGAATCCATTGTAAGCTTTCGAAATGGATTTTTACACACTAGAAAAAAGCACGAGTTGCTTTTGAATTTTGGACGGCACTGTTACAGACAAAAAACTGTGGATGCGGTTTTGCAAGTGTGGTTTATCAAATGACGTCTTTTTTCTTGCAGTAAAAAAAGAAAAAAGAACAAACTGACCGCTTTATAGAAGAGGCAATTCTTTGGGTCCTCGTCTTCATGGTCGCTGCAGTCGGCGTGACCGTCGCAAAGCTGCCGCAGTTCGATGCACGTTGTGAAGCGGCCCCGCTCCTTTGACGGACACGCGAATTTGTGGTGACCACACGCTGCAATGCAATGTGACTGGTGACACTCTGCAAACCGGTTTTGAAACTTCGTTGAGAAACGCCAGATAAAACGCTATTTTTGGCGAAGCCTTGCCAAAGGCGCAAGCACAAAACTCCCAACTTTGATTTGGTTCAGCACTCAAACATTTGACGGTTGGAATTTCAGAGATAAACTGAATCTGATTGGCGATCTACATGACCAAATGATCATTTTGAATTGAAAAATGATTTATTGTGTGCATTCGAAATAAGTCAAGTCGAAAGCAAAAATTTTCAAGCAGGTAGCTGGCGGGAATTCGTAAGGGTAGGTAGTAGCTGAGCCAAAAAAAACTCTCAGGTAAGTTTTTTGGGGCCCCCACTTTCCCCCTCACCTAAAATAACTATGCTGGTTAGTGTAATAAATCAAAAAACGCCCAGACCAACCGCCATGGTGTCTCGTTCGCGAATAGCCGCCGCCGCCGTGCGCGCGCGCACTTCGGTCCGCTTGCAGTACGTCTCTCCGCGGCTCGTCGTTCGTCTGTCGCGTCAGATGGACGTTTAGATTCGGCAGAAACTCACTGGTGTCCGCGTTCGGATGCGTTTTACTCCGCCGACGGTGTCCGTGCCGTCGATGTTTGTGTCGTCGGTTGTTGTGGTGTCGCAGGCGGTGTTCACCAATCTGCCCGTCTCTTTCCACGGTGCCATCATCGAAACTCTGCACGACCGCAGCGTTCAGGTCGCTTTCGATGTGCAGGATTCCCTTTTTGATGTCGACCAAATGCTGCAGATCAACCGGCGGCGTTTGCAGTAGTAGATTGTTCCACGACCGCGGATGATTCGCGTTATTCGGGTCGGTCTTGCGCTCGTCGTAGTTGTAGTGCAGTCGGTTCGTGTCGCCGTAGCTGTCGTCGCTGGGCACGGCCGTTGCGATCGTGGAAAACACTGCTAACAGCGTACAGACGGCGAGTAGTGCGACGTGCGAGCAACGCGTCCATCGTTCCCACGGTCTGCATTGAGAGGTTCTCACGGTCGGTGACCGTGGGAAAACGCTGCGAAATGGCGTCGAACTCGCTGGTGACCGCTTGTTCGAAGGCGCAAATGTTTTGCGAAGCTCGTTCGCCAGCGGCAGTGCTCGGTACACGACGTTTGGCGGGCGTCTCGCGGCCGGTTCGTGACTGTTCGGATTGATCTGCATCTCGTGATGACGACGATGCAACGAAGTTGCGGTCGTCAACAACGGACGGCAGCAGCGGGGCGCGGTTGCGGAGGTCGCTGGCAAAGAAACACCGTCGTCGAAGTCGTCGCGCTTGTTCGCACGTGACGCGGAGACTGGCGCCGCGGTGTGACACGGCGCGAACTTGCAACTTCTGACCGGCTCACTGTTGCTACTCGTAGTCCTGGCGGGAATAACCTCGGAACGGCCGGGCGTCACGTTGCCGTTTGACGTGACGACATCGACATCGTAATAATTGGACGGACAGCGAGCTTGATTGTCCCAAGGTGGCGCCGCCAACAATGACGACATCGGCGACAGTCGATGACGCGCTGTGACGTCTTTCGCACATTGCATTGTGGGCGGTTTCTTTTTGAGTGCGCGCTTCTTTCTCTCTCTCTGCGGATATGTGACGCGAATATAATAGACAATTTAGCTGGCGCGCGGTGCCGCGTCGCTGCAGCCCGTCCGCCTGGTTTTTTTCGTATGTGTCGTGGGTCCTGAAATTAAATGTCCACATAAACGCGTTTCGCGATGACGTCAGAACGAGATGCGAGACATGGCGGCGCGTGCGACACCACATTTGTGCATGATATTGCGTGTCTGGGACAACCGCACGGCGTTTTTTGACATTCTCAAGTATTGTCATTCTGTGTCCACGGAGTACTGTATCGACAGTTATTGGCTCTTGAAACGATCATCCGGGAAGCTTACATGAAAAATTTTGAAACATGAAAACGGATAATCTCCCTCTGATGATCAAGAAAAACATTAAAAGATGCTGTAACAGAATTGATACGATCAAAACCGTACTCCGTGTGCTGCGAGTTCAGACATTTGGCTAGACATAAAAAAATGGAAAGATATGTGACGCTGATGAGCGATGCCTGGGGAGACAAAGAGAAAGAGAAACGCGCTACAGACTGCGGTCGCCGCAGAAAGGGCGTGTGGTTTTCTCAGTATCATTTCGTGCGCTCATTGCTCACCCAAAAATACATACGCAACAATTCCATTGTCAATGAGAAGCTAGTGAAATTCGGCTAAGTTGTCGCGACTCTTTTGTGTTGGCGGAGGAACGCACAAAACAAACCTTATGTACAAACAGTGCCCTTTGAAGCTGAATTAATAATTCAAGCTCACTGAAAAAAAAGGTGTCACTCTTACGAAAGTGCATCAGTTTGCACTGAAAAAATGTGTTGCTTTTTCTACTGTGCTTGCCGTTTGATTTCTTTTTTCAGATCGTGTTTTTTTCGCTCGCAGACTTGGCCGTTTTTCACCCTGTCCACACTGGCGTCATTCATGGGCGCATTTTGCGGTTCACATTGCCGTCATGTGGGTCACAATCAGGTTCACATGAGCGCGCGCACGTGCGCAAGCAGAAGCCGCCGTGGTGTGCGCGCGTGATTTTCGCCAACGTTTGGTGTGGCAGGGCAGGAAGAAGAAAGCCGAAAATTCGTCAGCTATTCGATTTAATCCCGTTGAGAGTTCGATCGTATCGCATTGGAATGAGGAATGACGTAGTTTCTTGTAAATTATGAGTTATGTGAATCGAGACAGAAAAGGAAGCTTGAATGACAAGAATATTATGCCATTATGCATGTGCCGGTATCCACAGTATTCGGCAGTGTATATTTGGTCTCGACGCTATCTTGCTGCACTTTCTAGTCCAGGGAAGATTTATTGGGAGGAAACAGGGAACTGAAGACTACGCAGTTTTTCAAGCGATCATACATTTCTAACTCGTGCTGTATCCGCTAAAAAAAACAAAATTCATTCCAAAATTCGTTTTATTCCATGCCAAATTCCGTTCCAAAATTTTAAAAACTGCAAAAAACCCTAACGCAAGATTTGGCATGGCATGAAATTTTGGTGTAGAATGAATTACCTATTCGTATAATGGATTTTGAAATGAATTTTGACAGTTGCGCTTGTACAGTAATATCGTGTCAGACAAGCTATGAGGATGGAGACCGGCTCGGAATACACTTCCATTACGGTATGTAAACCGTATTCTGCTGGCAACTGTTTTGACAATCGACCGAAGAGCGGAGAAAAAAGTTCCTTGATCTCACCAAGGATTTGTTCAAGGACGAAAAAATTTGTTAACGGGATATGTGAAACACCCACACTTCAAGCGTCATATGCCAATTTATGACACGCAAAAAAGCGGAAAAAGTGCGTCAATTTCAATTCTAGCTGATGTGAGCCATTCATGCGCTGAAAATGATGAAAATGGTTTTCACACAAGTCACAGGTTGTGATGACGTTGACTGAAAGGAGGGCGCAGAAAATGGCACATTTCAAGTGAAGTGAATAAAACATCAATGCGCGCATTCCGGGCAGCCTGATAAAACTGTGGCTAATAAAAAAACCCGCAAAAAGTAGAACACGCTATACGTCAGTGAACCTACCACCAACTGAAGTCGTTATTGAACGAGAGTGCAAAAACAAAACAACAATACGAGAAAACCGAAAATATTTTGACCAGCACTGTTGTTGATTTGCTTAAGCAAGTGAAATAAATGCCAACGAAAAAAACTCATTATTCTTTCTGATGCGATTTTCGGTGTGGCGAAAAAAATCTGACAAATGAGTGAGCGAGTAATACGTTTTGAAGAGTGTTGATCTGTTTGGAGAGCGTGAAACAATGGAAATCAGCGTGAAACAATGCGACGCACAGGGTTGGGCCGATGGAAGATCGTAAATTCTTAGCTGCATTTCAATGGCAGCGTTGCTGGCAGTTTCCGAATACTCACAAATGCTGAAGGTTCTTTTGAATTTTTGAAAAAAAAGCCTAGACGAGAGGGCTTACGGTAACAACGTTCAGTTGAATAATGACATTGTTTACATTGTACGTGCGCCTCCCGCGTTTTATAAAACATGAAAAAACATCATTTGTTTTGATCCCGATACTCAATTCAATAAGTGAACAGTTTCATGCATGACGCGGGAATTTAAAATTCGCAAAAGTGATCCGAGTCCCCTGAATAGGGCCGGGTCACTTTGGCAACTTTGAACTGCCACATATAGATTGAAACTAGTTTCAATTTCAACGTCTGCAAAGGCATTCAGTTGCAGATCCTAAAAAAATGATAATAGTGTTGTTTTAATTGTGAAACTTTTTTACAACGACTTGTTCTGGTGGGGTGAGCTGTTGATCAGGGAATGTTTTTGCTCGAATTATCTGTCCAGTCCGCTTTCCAGAACCCCTCGCCAGCTGCCGTTTACCCACCGAGTTCTGCCACTTTGCTAGACAAAACAGAGATTTAAAAAATCGTTTTTATTACCGAAAACTGAACGAAAGATTGATTGTCACGTAAAAAAACACCATCAGTAAAAAGAATCAGTTAGGCGGGAATTTTTTCAGAAAAAAACACGTCTGTGGGTCTGAAAGCTAGAAAAAATCAGCTTTCTTCAGGAGACTAGGTTTGAAATGCTAGGTGAGACTAAGACTTGGTGCTTGCCAGATACAATATGTATTCTCATAGTGTTTTTTTTTCAAAAAACTGAAACACAAAATACCGCATTTGGGCGCAAGTGCAAATGATAATAAATAGCGGAAAAAAACATTGCATTTGTAAAGAAGACATCAAATACCAGTTTTCAAACAACATTGTTCTCAAGACGGTGTTGAAAAACAGAGGATTGTGGAAACTGCTGATCATGTTTGCTAAAATCTGTCCTGTTTTTCAAAATTGTTTCATAAAATCCGCCTTGAAAAAACGACTGATTTTAGTGCCTCCTCAAAGTCATTTCGTTAAGAAATAAAATAATTGATTCTTCTGAGGAACAAAAGACACCGAAAAATTCACCAGTTCCTTCTGAATCAGTGAAAATTCCACAAGTCTATTTTTGTAACATTGTTGCAAGAAAATAATAAAGTCTATCAGAAATAAAAAAACATGTGAAAAACAATAAAAATCAAATAACGTAAAATGCGCACACAATTTTCTCGTTTGCGAAATAACTGTTGCGACTGTCTTAATCGATATGTCGATTATGTTAAAGTGGTGGGGAACATAAAAACGGGCGAAATGAATAATTGCTTCAATTTGCGATAAGTACAATATCTGGACTCGGCTGGCAATGCGCAATTTTGGGTGGTAGTAACAGCCGGGGGTTGGAACGTCCAGTGCTATCGGGAGTACGGTAATTGGTTTCGACACGATCTCCTGCAACCTTGTTTGTCAAGCACAATCGTGGCAAGACCCCGGGGAAGCTCAGAGGTAAGCAATTTCAGAACAAAGACTGTTTGAAAAGTAGATCTCCACACAACAATTAGAGGCGCGTGTTACAGTGTCCAAGGCACAAAGGCCATTACGTTAACAACCGTGTGGTCAACATTGTTGACATCATATTTTGTATTCTGATCTGACCATTATTCCATCGTTATGGGAAAATCTGAGAAGAGTAACATCATTTTCGGATTGACAGCGAACATTTGAACGAACGAACAGCATAACGAACTTTCGAAATGCAAACGACGGATCAAACGACGCGTAAAGGGTGAAAAGGCGTCAGAAGTTTCGAAAAGTTTTACACCAAAACAACAGTCGCATGGAATGGACATGGATATATGAATTGTCGCGTCATGATTTTGTCATTTTCAAATATGCAAAAACTGTATGAATTAATGTTGGAATTTTAAAATTGTATTCAGGGTGGTCGAAAAGAGCATTGTGAAAAAATATGAGCATTTATTCTGCGATGACTCCGGCTCTTACAATCATGAGAAACACCGCCGCATTGGCTTATCAGCAAAAAAAATGCTTTCAAATCTCAGACACAGCACACAGAATTTTCACTCTGTATCCTGCCACGTGCGTTTCTCCAATGAACGGCATCATTTGACTGTTCCACACAAAAGTTGTCACATTTAAAAATTAACAGATTAAAAATGTTACGAATTCAGAACGCCCTGTAATTAAAAAGAAAATGTTCATCGAAAAACATACGACGGAATTGAATGAGCGTTCATAAATCATAACCAAATCACAGTTTCAAACGTGAAATCAGACCCTAAAAGTCAGTGCCTGATGTCGTCAGATACGTTTGAATAAGGACGATTTTCAAAAAGTTACGTGTTCGAAAGTCGGCGCAAAAACTGATAAATTGAGAATGTCATGGAGAATGCAGCGAATCTTCAACTGTCTACAAGTTTTTGAAAAATCTCAAAAAGAAAACCTGGGGAAAAAGAACAAACAAATGACGGAATAACGTTTGTCGGCAGTTAGTTTCAGTTTCAACAATTCATACGTATTAACTGGCAGATTATAATGACGTAGAGAGACGGAGTAAACTGTTAACAAAATGTATGACACGTGGATGAAAAGCAGAAAAAACGTTGAAAAAAAACAAAAAAATGTTGTTGTGTTGCAGAATGCACATGCGCAAACACGCACAATAATCACTTTTCGATTTTTTGTCCTTAGTGTCCAGCAAAAAACGTGGAAATTCGACAACTCAATGTTGTTTTATTGAGAAACGAGACATTAACAAATTCATTGGCCGTTTTGGTAAAGTTTGATGATACCAACCCGGCAGTTTGAAAACGGAGAGACACTATATTTTTGTTAACCCAGAAAAAATATCACACAGAGGGCACCCCACACCCGCCGTGCCTTGCATGCCTGCATACTCCTTATTCAGCTATTTTTATTTTCACTGTACCAGCGTTGTAGTAAGCGAGAGCGTGTTATAAAGTTTTCGCACAATTTCTGAACATTTTATTTATAATTTTTGCGACAAAAATGCGCGCGCGCAGCTGTCACACTGTATGCACAGTTGTTCGGGTCCAACGATTTTTGCAGTTTTTACCGTATTGGGTCTTGGCCTATCCGACCCAAGGTCTTGATCTGGGCTTGATCCTTGATTGATCAGGCCAAGATTACCACAAAAGTTATTGTCCCGTTATTACCACAAAAGTTATTGTCCCGTTATTACCACAAAAGTTATTATTCAATACTTTCATTTTAACATGCCCCGTGACAAAATTATTACCAAAATATCAGTATTTGGTTGCGATCGCGTCAAGACACAAATCGGTAGATACCGTATTCATCAATGGGAGCAGAGTTGTAGCATTCGATCAAAACATGCAGCTGCGCAGTTATGTGAGAAACGCTTACGATCTGTGCAGGTTTGTGCGCTGCATGCATTCCATCACTTTTTCTTTCCACCATTTCTTCGTCATGAAGACAATTTCCACAGTAATTTTTTGTTTTTCAATAAATTATTTTTCAGAGAGGAGGTCCAGTACATCAAAACCAGATGACTGAGAGAAGTTTATAACCAAGAAAAAATATTATACGCACGTGTACAAAATATAAAAATGGCTGCGTGCGTGGACTTTTTTCGACTGTAAAAACTTGATGAGTGAAGAATGAGAGAGAACGTTGCACTAAAAGTGAAAAAACCACACACACACACACAACAAATGGAACTCACACATATTTACGGCATTTGAAACAATGTTATATTCTGAATTTCGCATCACAAACAAACCCTTAACCAGCACAAAAAGAGCAGAGTATGTAATTTGCAACAATTCGTTTGAGTTTTGGTTTGTAAAAATGTTCACAATTGATTGGGGTGCATAAAATTGACATCAGGAAATGACGTGTGCATTTATAGAAGAGCTGTGACGAAGACGAATTGAGATTGACAAACAGGATTTAAGACGAATACACATAAAGTATTGCATATAAGGCGCCATTAAGTAGCCGAAGAAATAAAAAAAAATTGGAAAAACTGTAAAATTTATTTGATTGAATCAATGAGAACACCACATTCAGTGTTTTAAAGTACACTTTTACAAATTTCCGTGACACCGCGTGCCGGACAGGACGCCGGACACGCCACGGGACATTTTTAGCGTGTCTCAACGTCTTCAACGGCTTTTCGCTTGCTGCAAAACGAACGCTGCAAAAAATCTGGCGTTTTGATCTGGGTTACAGAACGCCAGCTAGCGTTAAAACGCCAGACAAACACTCTAGATTTGTTCAAATTAGCGCCCAGGTGGGTGTTTGTGAAGGAAAGCAGATTGCACTGAAGCGGCATTTATAAAATTAGTGACGCATAGCAGTGTTAAAACATATGTAGCCTAAGCGGTCACTGAACAATGCTTCATGAATGCACCTTGAGTTGAAACATTAACGTTCTCGGTCGCCCACACAGAACAACACTAATTGATCTGCGCACAAACATGGACAATGATACCAATCTTTTCCTTTACTAATAAGAAGGTGATATCATAAATCTTGTGCAATCCGTAAACTAAGGGAATTGGGCTATAAAATCCAAAGTACAATATGAACAGCCTCAACTGATGGGAATATTCGTGCACATTTGAAACGGTCATATGCAGAACATTCTCGCAGGCCGAAAAATTCGTGTTCAAATGTGACCTTCTTTAACAGCCGCAAACCATGCAGAAAAGTGTGAAAATTCCAACGAAATTTGCGTGTCCACATCTAATGCGACTAATTCGCCGTTGTTAACTGTATTATTATCACCAGTAGCACACGAGAAATTCACTGATAAATTTCTACACTGCAGTTTTTACAAGACAAGTTTTCAAAAATTATGTTGGCATAAAGCATGCAGATGACAAAGACCGATCAACAAGATGACCGTTACTACAGTGCAGAGCAGATTGAAAACTGGGTCTGTTATAAAATTGGAAATCGATAGCGTGATGATTGGCTGCATTGCAACAACCAATCAGCATGCCAATCGCAGTTACAGTGTGTGATTAAGCGCTCACATTCTTTGTGGCTGTGGCATGTGGAAGACACCTCTTGGGTGGTCACGACACAACAACAAACATTAAATGACATAAAAATTTGATCATAAAACATTGAAACAGAAACAGAGAAGTGTGCAAAATGTGCACAGCAAAGAAGATAATAAAAATGCCGCACATTCCTGCACAGCAGAAGACCGTAACAAATGTGCAAGTAAATAAATACATTCTAGAGACCACTGAATGAGAGCTAAAACTCATAAAAACGGTTGCCTTGTGACACAAGCAGACACATTGCAATAAGTGTGAACTGTGAAATCACAAGAAATTCAGAACATAAAAACGCAAAAACATGTTTTGTTGTTGATAAAATTTCTCGAAAATTTTTCAACATATGTTAATTTTTTTGCAAGGGCGGGTAAGGTTCATATTTTGCAAAATAATAAAAAAATCTTTCATGTTACTTTTTGTTAAAACCGTTGAAACCAACACCAGGTTTTGGCAATATCCAGAATAAAAAGAACTGCTTATGAAGAAGGCTTGAGTTTTTTTCTGGTCAGTATAAACTGTAGAACATGAAACATATGGAAGCATGGAAGCATGTTTTGCTTTGCAAACAAATAAATAACAGCGGAGTTTCGACTTTTCCAAAGTAAACACTTTATAATAATTTTCATTAACGACATTTTGTCATTCCAACTAAAACATAAGCGGAGCACTTGTGAAACTAGCACACACAAGACACGTACACTGTCTCCTGGTCTTCCTTGGGTGGTCGTCATAAAAGTCTCTAATGTTGCAAACTACTGTCTCTGGTGTATCAATATTACCGCTGCTGATGTGTAATCAACCACAAGACATGTTGTTGTTGTGTTACAACACGACACACACACACATCAAAACAAATCAAAATGTTTTATAGGTGAGAAATGCCGCTTGTATGACATAAAAAGTTTCTTTCATGGCCACATAAAGCAACTTATTCAGACCAATACACAGAATAAGTTTGAGAAGAATTAATGGGGTTGATGGAATGATAGTTTCATTTCTGAGAAGAAATATTTTCAGAAAAACAAAAAAGGTAAAATAGAGGCCAAGTTAGTGTCATATTGTTCAAATACTTTCAGTGGTACAATATCAAGTCGTTTTTTTTAGATTGCTTAAGCAAACTCCACGAAAGATACTGCCTTGCATCCAATGAGAGTCCAATAAACGGCTGGTGTGGTGATAAGCAAAGGTTGAAGGAAGGGAGATGATCAGCAAGTTTTGTAAAAGAAGTCTCACAGTCCAGATTTCTGGAGGCAAAGTGTGCTTGCTCACGTTATTGCAACAGAAATCATTCCAAACGTTAACATTTAGCTTTTCAAGAGGTCTTTTGTGTTTCACTTGTTTCATAAGTGGCTTAATGCCGATGCCGACGTCAACTAACAACATGTACATGTAAGACGACATATTTTCTCAACATGTAAGACGACATATTTTCTCAAAGCGCTTTCTTTTGCCTCTGAAATCCAAGACTTTGAAAAGTGCTGAGAAATTTTGGTCTGTCGTTAAAAAACATCGACAATGAGAAATGAAAATCACAGGACAAAACCACAAAAATTCAGCAAGCGGACTGAAAAAAATTGCTCCATCTATCCAGATTTTTTATATTTATTTGGGCAACGATAACCCTGGGTTTAATGATGGGCTTATTTTTATGTACTTTTTCGTCACACTTTGAAATTAGTTTATAAACACGTGTTGGGAATTGGACAACGCCGCGCTTCTTCGAGACGACAAATCGCCAACAGCCAACAGTTGACAAGCAGTTTTCTTAACAGTTAAAGCGTAAAGATACCGTATTACCTCTATTAAACCCCCCCCCCAAAATTAAATCCCCCCCCAAAAATAAACCCCCACCCCCTCGACAAGTTTCCAAATAATCCCCCCCCAAAAATAATCCCCCATGGGGGATTATTGAAACCTGTTTGAAACACATACCCAGCGAATTCAGTGGCTGGTTGCAGTGAAAATGATGAAATTGTGCTACCAAAGGCCCCAAATGGATGAGTTAATGGTAATTTCATTACAAAAGGCTGTTGTAAAAGGAAATTTCTATGTAGAGTAGAAGTTTCTGCGACTTCCTTCCTGCCATGGAAGGTATTTTTGCCATTTTGCCCACTCCTAAAAATGGTTTCCAAATAAACCCCCCCCCCCCCAAAAATAAAGCCCCCCCCCCAAAAATAAACCCCCACCCCCAGAAGTCGCTGAAGAAATAAACCCCCATGGGGGTTTATTAGAGGTAATACGGTATGCCTGTTTTTTACTGCTTTCTAGTCCATGAACGAGCTCATGAAACCAATTGCAGCAGCTTCTATCGGTATCTAGACGTTGCTCGTCGATCTTTGGCATTGGGCTGACCTGAAAGTAGAAATTGTCAAAAAGGTTTGCCGAAAACAAAGTCCACATGAAATTCTAGGCAAAAAACCAGTCACTTTCTGTGGAAAGTGTCAGAGATGAATTTTTAGAAAAAGGTATAATTTTGATAGCAAAAATTTGTTTTTTAATCAATTTAAAAAATCCCGATTTGAAAAAAAATAGTTTGAACTTTGATTTGAACCGTATATTGAAGAAAATTTGTTCGAATTAAAAAACCGGCATTTTTGTTTCTGTTTCTGTTTGTTTAAAATTTTTTAATTAATGAAATCAGGTCGAGATTAGGGCTGTTAAACAAAAATAGAATTTTTTTAAAATTTAAGGATTGATTAAAAAAACAAAAATGCCGATTTTTTTAATTCGAAATTTTTTTCTCTAATCCTCTAATATGCTTTGAAATTGAAAACCTAAATTTTGGCACAATTTTTCGAAAGTTCAACAAAAATTTTATTTGATATTACCTCGTAAAACCGTCAGTCGTTTTGGACCGTTTTACCTCACCGATTGATTTTAGACTTTGACAACATCTTTTAGGCCAGTAGCGAAAGCGGGACCTTGGGTGAGGGGGGGGGTGTTTGCCAAATTTTAGAGGGGGGGGGGGTCAGGTGCCTTCTCGGTGAGGAGGGGGGGGGTGCACGGGCAGCAAATTTTCCTGAGGGGGGGGTGCACTGGCAGAAAAATTTCGTGAGGGGGGGTGCACGGGATCGCACGGGTAATACCAAATTTTTGCCTTTGAAAAACACAGAAATTCTTGTAAAATACAGAATATTTTGTGCAAACAAGCTGCTTGTTTGGTCAGAAACAACAAAATCTGTGCAGGGACAGACACAAACGTGAAGAAAAATGCAAAAATTACGCTATTTTTGGAAAAAATTGAGATGAGATTGACCACCGTGAGGGGGGGGAGGTGCGATCCCGTGTTTTCTCGCGGAGGGGGGGGGGGGGGGAGTCTAGTACCCGTGTCGAGGTAAAGGGGGGGAGGGGGGTACCATAGTTGTTCTAGGGGGGGGGGCCTGGGGGGGCCGGCCCCCCCAAAAAAATTTCGAATCTATCTCTATCAAATAGGTTTTTTTCGGCTCAGCTATTATCTATCTAAAAAATTTTCTCAGCCAGCTATCTATCTGAAAATTTTTGTCTTCGAAGACATGAAATGAGTCAATTTTTGACCAAAATTGACCATTTTTGCTCGTAATTCTTGAAAATTTCGCTAATTTTAGGTAAAATACGCGTTTATACTTGATTTTTAGTGTATTTTTAGCATTATTTTGCTGTTTTTATAGCTTTTTAGCGTTTTAGCTATCTATCTATCAAATTTCAAAATTTTGACCGGCCCCCCCCAAAGTCACATGGCCCCCCCGCGGCCCCCCCCAAAATTTTCCAGCTATCTATCTATCTAGAAAATTTGCTCCAGCTATCTATATCGGCCCCCCCCAACCCCTCGGCTCTGGAACAACTATGGGGGGTACACGGGTATCTGCCCGTGCACGGGCAGGATTTTCGGCTGAGGGGGGGGGTGGACCCCCCCCCACCCCCCCGCACTTTCGCTACTGTTTTAGGCTTCGATTTTTGTTTTTTTTAACCCTAATCGGGATTTTTTTCCGAACCGTCCCAGATAGGGTTGTTAAACAAAAATGAAAATTTTAAAAAAAAAAAAGTGATTAAAAAAAACAAAAATGCCGATTTTTTTTTTAAATTCGAAAAATTTTCCTCTAATATGCTCTGAAAACCTCAATTTTGGCAAAATTTTTCGAAAGTTCAACAAAAATTTTCTTTGATTATACCTCGTAAAATCTTTAGCAGTCGATTTTGGGCCGTTTTACCGACTGATTTTAGGCTACGACAACATCTGCGATGAAGTTTTTGAGCGTCCCAAAGCTTGGCCTACCATTTCCGATGCAGATAAGGTGACGATTCGCCTCGCAGAGCGTCCGATTGTGCTCGCTGCTCCGTTTGCAAGCGCTACGTTGTCTGGTTGCTTGCTGCTTCGTGTCGTGTCGTCGCAACACCATCAGAAGAATTGATCGAATTTCAAGGCGGTATGTTTGTCTTCACTTTAGCATTAGTTTAGCTGGGGACAATTAGTGACGTTTTGGAGGTCAAAACACAAGAAGAGGCATGGTGACGGTTTGGAAAAGGGGTAATTGAGGTCACCAAAACAAAATCTGCAAAGTTCCGTCATATGGGAGTCATTCGGGAGGCGCTTGCATATCATATGTGGTTCTTCGGACTCCCTGATTGATTTAGCACAACTTTGATTTTTGAAATTTAAAAAAAAAATATTTTTTTTTTAAAAAACAAAAATGACGATTTTTGTTTTTTTTTAACAACCCTAGTCCCAGACCAAGTGTGAAAAAACCGAGCGAAAACAATCAACAAAATCAATGTCGTCGAAGTTCTACCATGGCAGCGCATCAGTGCCGACGTTTTCGCGGATAGTGATCAGTGAGAACTCGAAGAATAAAAACGCACAGGCGGCACAGCAACAATCGCAGAAAACGACGACGGCGGCAAAAAATCGTCGCGACATGCTGAAACTGAACGAGCAACGGCTGCGTGGATCGATCGACGACGATGAGGAGAACGAGGACGAGCAGATCGCGCAGGCGCAGACGATCGTGCAAGAGCTGCTGAAACAGTGGGAGTCGCAGTATTGCGACTATCAGACGCCGACGTTCGTTGTTTTTCTTGTCTTTTTTGCCAGGGATGGTAAAAAACCGGTTTTATTTTCATTTTAAAACCGTTTTAACTTTTATTTCCAATTTTTTTCTTTTTTTCCCAGCACCAATTTTCCACAATTCGGCTTTCGGAGTTCGAAACCAATCTGAACTACAGTGGAAATTTGTGTTTTCAAGCAGAGCGACGTTAAATTTGAGTTTGACTGTTTGACACAGTTTATTTTTTGGTTTTTGCAAAACGTAAGTATGCGATATCATCGTCCAATCGTCGGAAACCAAAGCATCAAGCTCAAATAAGCGTTTTACACGATTTAAGTTTGTTTTTTATCGTTTGCGCAGATTTTTTGTCGGCACTTTCAACGTGAACGGTCGCTCGCCCACGCAGTCGTTGGCGCCGTGGCTTTCCGTCGGTTTGCAGCAACAACCGGATTTTTACATAATCGGGTCAGCGTCGGTTTTGTTCGTACAATTTTTGCGCCTTTTCTCGGTACTCACTTCTCATCTCACCACACGCCGTGTCGTGCATACATCTGTTTATTGTTTCAAACGTTCAATTGTGTTTGAAACCTTGAAGGGATCGTGCAATTAATTGTTGCTAATTGGATCAGTGAAACATCAGATATTTCAAACGGTGCAATGCAACGGTGAAAGCGAGTATGGCACAAAGTTCCAGAACCAAAAGGCTGCGCTCTGATTTTCACCGCTGCTTACTTGTTTCAGTTTTCAAGAGCTCGATCTCGACCAATCGGCGTATTTGATGGATAATTTAAAGAAAGAAACAGAATGGCGTCACGCGGTGATGCGAGCGCTGCCGACGACGTCGCAGTATGTCGAGGTGGCACCGCTGACTTTTTTTTTAATCATTTTCTTCCTTTTTTAGTTTATTTCATTTCGTTACCTTTTGTTTCTGGTCGACTTTCGGCGTGTGAGATCGGTCAGTAATACGGCTTATCGCAGATGATGGTGGTGGTGTGTTTTCATTTGCAAAGCACTTTATTCAAGATAAACAAAAAATCGCCACAGTCAATAGTTGTGGTGTGGTTCTGCTTCGCGGAAACCAGCGAAACACAAACCACCACCTTCAATCAAATTCAAGTGCAACCTCAGCATGATCAAGTCACACACGGGAATATCTGTAACGTACGAATCAAAAAAAACGACTGCAGATTATTATTCTTCATTCTTCACTAGTATCGACTAAGAGAACACGAAACCGCAAGCAAAGCAATGTATATTCTATTTATAAAGAAAAGCACCAGCATCCGCTGATGCCCGAAAATTACCAGTTCGACTGTGTGGCATAAATCAGATTTCAAAAAATCGAGCCACACATACTTCAGCCCTTCCCGACGTCGTTCCACGTTACACACTGAAGTCTTTTCGAGCATTCTACAGGGTGTGCAGAAACCGCTATTTCTATGTATTTTTTTGTTTCCTCCCAATCTGTGCGACCCAACTGGCTGATGTTGTTACGTCGCTTCTGTTTTCCCCTTTTCTCACTCAAATACCGTTCTTCAAGCCCGTGAGCGTTCGTGTTCCATACTCACGACTGTCTACATTTCCTTTTCCCACTCTTACGTCCACACTTTCTATCGTGGGTTCGGTCAGTTTCGCTTTCCGCTGTTTTCCCGAACACATTTCTCGCGGCGCTGTACTTCCAGCGTTTTGTATTGCCTGCAATGTGGTACTGCGGTTTTTTGTGTGTGTGTGTCTGCGCTTTACTGTTTGAAAAGATTTTGATTACGGTAAAAGTTGGTTTTTGAATTTGAAATAGGTTTTGGTGAGGACTGCTCGGTAGAAGAAATGTGACCTTGCATTTCGATGCATTTGTGGTAAATTCAAAGCGTCAAAAAGTTTTTTACGGTGCACTAATTAAACAAAAACTTTAATCTAGGACCAAACTACTTGACTCAAAAGCAGCTTCCAATCAGCTTATTATATAAGTTGCTGCGAGCCCCGCCGCGGGGTGTAAAACCACCAACAACAACAAAAAATAAAAATCCCCTCTTTTGTTGAAAAATATCCGTACTGGTTTTGGTTGACTTTCGGGTCGACACTTGTTGGTGATCGAAATTTGCGCCCATTCGCCTGTGTTGCTGCAATCCTGACTGTCTTCGTGCGTCAATCTATTATTCTCTATGGAATGTTCGTTGCCCATTTGTTGTTCGTTTCGATTTTTTTTCGAAATTTGACGCACTCTCAGTTGATTATTGTTCGGTGGCAATGAAAATGAAGTTTGTAAACAGCGGAACTTCTGAAATGAAGGTTTTCTGGCGGTCAATAGATCCGGTGTACCTTATTGCTTGCTTGTTTGGGATGAATGATGATATTGCAAGATGAGAAACATGAATACTGGTTCGAAATGTATGCATGCGGCGTGCTGGTGTGTTTGTTCTGGTAGCGGGCAAACAGTCCATCACAAAAGACGCGCATTCAATAAAGTGTAGACGAGGACTTTACTAGTTCCATTACAAGAGCAGTGTTGCTTCGGCGGACACACACGGCTGACGGCATTTCAACTGTCGATTTTGGTTTTGGTCGACTATTTTTTTTGCTAAAGTGAACTGATTCGACCGTGCTGTCGAAACTTTTCAGCTTTACTGTGCGATTTTTTATTGTTGTTAGCAACGACCATGTGTGCGCTGCGTGTTCCAAAACAACTGAGCCGTGCCTAGTTTGGTGTGCTGATTCAGTGTCAATTGCCGCATTTGCGGATGTTTTCGGAATGTTTCCGTTTGAATTTTTGAGGGCGGGCGATTATTTTGTGGTTTAACAACCAGTGGTGCTGTGTGGCCCCCCCCTCCCCCCTCCGCTCCCCTCCCCCCCCCCCCCCCCCCCCCCCCCCCCCCCCCCCTCCCCCCCTCCCCCCCCCCCCCCCCCCTCCATAATTATATTATCTTTCCTTTTCTCTTTCTTTTCCTATTCCCCCCCCTCTTTCTCTTTCCTTTCTTTATTTCCTCTTCCTCCCTTCTCAAAGATCTATTAATCCCTCTCCGTTCTTTCCTTTCCATTGAAAAACTTTGCGAATTGATAATTTGATCTTTGGTCGTTTAAAAATTCTTGCTTTATAAACAAAGAAAAGAAAAACAAACAAACAATTACATTGTGTTCAATGTCCCCTTTCACTTCAACTTTTTCTAAACTTGCCAACATTGCCCTGCTTGTGGTCGGAAAATGTTTGTGGTGTTCCGTTGCTAATCCTTTTGTGTTCTTTCAGGATTTCTTTTGTTAATACGTCAGAAACTTCAGAAGCCAGTCGAGTTTCGTCTTGTGCACTGAGATTGTGCGGCAATTTGAATTCGTATTCGTATCGTCGATGAAGTGGATTATCTGTTTTGTTTTGAACAGTTTTGATCGGGCAGTCATGAGTTTGATTCTCGCTAGTTATTTTATTTGTTAATGTTTCGTCGTGTGTGACAGTTTTCGTGATTGATAACTTGTTTTGAAAAAAGTTCAAAATTCAAATTCTCAGAACCTCAGCTCAGTCAGCTCAGTCAGTTCATCGTGTTTTGTTCGTGTGGTGGTGAATGCGTGATGTTATTGATTGTTTCATTGTATTTTGTACTAACGGGTATTACCTATTTCGATGCTTCGGCATCGTGTCACTACCTTGGTAAGATAAACGTTACATCTTTATCGTTCTCATCGACCGCTTGCACCGGCAGCGAACAGGAAAAAGGCGTTTTTTGAGCGAAACGCGATCGTCCCAGGCCGCGATCGTTCAGGCCGCGATCGTCCAGGCCGCGATCGTTCAGTCCGCGATCGTCCAGGCCGCGATCTTTCAGGACGCGATCTTTCAGGATCCGATAATTTGGCCGCGATACTTCGGCCGCGATGCTTCGGCCGCGATCTAATGGGCCGCGATCTAACGCACGCCATATTTATGAGCAAATGGGGCTGATGATTCTGATGTGCTACAGTCGAACTCTATAAATTATAGGGAATCAGCTGATTGGTCGAGATTACGGTATGCTTTCTGTGCAGGCATTGCTGTGGAGGCGGAGTTTGGTGCACAGAAAGCATGCATACCGTAATCCCGATCGATCAGCTGATTCCCCATAATTTGGAGTTCGACTGTAGATATTTAATAAAAGACCACACAATAACCGGTTTTGCGTTACCCCCTGATAAGCCGAGACCGCGTCCACCCCAGGCTCAACAAGGCAAGGCATCTGATCTGGACAATTCCAGGTGATGCAATGCTGTCAAACAATCCCTCCCTAACGTCCAATTGTGAACATTTTTAACTGATTGAAAGACGGTTTGGAATGGTGTTTATGTTCAGACTGTACGTGCAAAATCTTTGTGTACGTTTCCGATTATGTCAACTCAGGTTTCACTTGTAACACTTTCACGTTTTTTCGGCATTTTCGTGGTGCCAGGTTGTGGAAAATCAAAAAGTAAACTCATTTGGCAAAAAAATAATAATTACAAACAGAGATCAATCAAACCGCAATTCACAAGCCCATGCAATGATGCATGCCCCGTGAGCACTGCTTTTGAGTGCCCATCGTGCTAAATTTCAGTTTCCCACTGTTTTTGGCCTTTTCGCACAGTTTTTGATGTGACTGCAATGATTCATAGCAGTCTCACAACTGCTAACACCGCTCTTCTCGATATTAATAGTGCCGCTGCATTCCGCCTGGCACTGAATAGCATTATTGTTGCCACAAGCAACCACTGGTGTGGTACACCCAAACCACAAAAATAAATACGCCCGCCCACATCAAAAATTCAAACGGAAACAGTTCCGAAAACATCACGCAAATGCGGCCAATTGACACTGAATCAGCACACCAAACTAGGCACGGCTCAGTTGTTTTTGGATACGCACGCAGCGCACACATGGTCGTTGCTAACAACAATAAAAAATCGCACAGTAAAGATGAAAAGTTTCGACAGCACGGTCGAATCAGTTCACTTTAGCAAAATTAGTCGACCAAAACCAAAATCGACAGTTGAAATGCCGTCAGCCGTGTGTGTCCGCCGAAGCAACACTCCTCTTGTAATGGAACTAGTAAAGTCCTCATCTACACTTTATTGAATGCGCGTCTTTTGTGATGAACTGTTTGACCGCTAGCAGAACAAACACACCAGCACGCCGCATGCATACATTTCGAACCAGTATTCATGTTTCTCATCTTGCAATATCATCATTCATCCCAAACAAGCAAGCAATAAGGTAAACCGGATCTATTGACCGCCAGAAAACCTTCATTTCAGAAGTTCCACTGTTTACAAACTTCATTTTCATTGCCACCGAACAGTAATCAACTTGAGAGGGCGTCAAATTTCGAAAAAAAATCGAAACGAACACCAAATGGGCAACGAACATTCCATAGAGAAGAATAGATTGACGCACGAAGACAGCCAGGATTGCAGCAACACAGGCGAATGGGCGCAAATTTCGATCACCAACAAGTGTCGACCCGAAAGTCAACCAAAACCGGTACGGATATTTTTCAACAAAAAAGGAAATTTTTATTTTTTGTTGTTGTTGGTGTTGGTGGTTTTACACCCCGCGGCGGGGCTCGCAGTAACTTATATAATAAGCTGATTGGAAGCTGTTTTTGAGTCAAGTAGTTTGGTCCTAGATTAAAGTTTTTGTTTAATAAGTGCACCGTAAAAAACTTTTTGACGCTTTGAATTTACCACAAATGCATCGAAATGCAAGGTCACATTTCTTCTACCGAGCAGTCCTCACCAAAACCTATTTCAAATTCAAAAACCAACTATGTTACCGTCAATCAAAATCTTTTCAAACAGTAAAGGGCAGACACACCACACACAAAAAAACCGCAGTACCACATTGCAGGCAATACAAAACGCCTGGAAGTACAGCGCCGCGACGCAGCCATCGAAACAGCGTCGCAAATCGGTGTCGCCGGAGAAAATCCAGCGGAAAAGCGGCAAACTTGACCGAACCCACCGAATCAGAAACGTGCTGGACGATGCAAGACTGCTGGCGAACAAAGGAAAACTCGGAATGAGACAAGGGTCGCTCGAGTCAGTGGCAAGCTACGAACGACTGTCAACGGAGCTCTCGAAGAACGGTGATTTCGAGTTGTCGAACCCGAAAAAAGTGCGCGAAAACGAGACAGCGACCGTCAACAACATTCAGCCAGTCTGTGCCGGTCCGCACGAGAATGTGGCGAGGCACAACGCAACAAACAATGACATAGAAATGAGCGGTTTCCTCGCACACCCTGTAGAACTCGCATCGAAAACCGACTTCAGTGTGTTCAACGTGCGAACGACCGTCGGGCAGAGTGCGGTGTGCCACTGAAGTGATTGGTTGCAGTAGCAGCCTCGATTTTTTGCAAATCTTGATTTATGCACACACAGTCGAACTGGTAATTTTCGGGCATCAGCGGATGCTGGTGCTTTTCTTTATAAATAGAATATACATTGCTTTGCTTGCGGTTTCGTGTTCTCTTAGTCGATACTGGTGAAGAATGAAGAATAATAATCTGCAGTCGTTTTTTTTCATTCGTACGTTACAGATATTCCCGTGTGTGACTTGATCATGCTGAGGTTGCACTTGAATTTCATTGAAGGTGGTGGTTTGTGTTTCGCTGGTTTCCGCGAAGCAGAACCACACCACAACTATTGACTGTGGCGATTTTTTGTTTGTCTTGAATAAAGTGCTTTGCAAATGAAAACACACCACCACCATCATCTGCGATAAGCCGTATTACTGACCGATCTCACACGCCGAAAGTCGACCAGAAACAAAAGGTAACGAAATGAAATAAACTAAAAAAGGAAGAAAATGATAAAAAAAAGTCAGCGGTGCCACCTCGACATACTGCGACGTCGTCGGCAGCGCTCGCATCACCGCGTGACGCCATTCTGTTTCTTTCTTTAAATTATCCATCAAATACGCCGATTGGTCGAGATCGAGCTCTTGAAAACTGAAACAAGTAAGCAGCGGTGAAAATCAGAGCGCAGCCTTTTGGTTCTGGAACTTTGTGCCATACTCGCTTTCACCGTTGCATTGCACCGTTTGAAATATCTGATGTTTCACTGATCCAATTAGCAACAATTAATTGCACGATCCCTTCAAGGTTTCAAACACAATTGAACGTTTGAAACAATAAACAGATGTATGCACGACACGGCGTGTGGTGAGATGAGAAGTGAGTACCGAGAAAAGGCGCAAAAATTGCACGAACAAAAGCGACGCTGACCCGATTATGTAAAAATCCGGTTGTTGCTGCAAACCGACGGAAAGCCACGGCGCCAACGACTGCGTGGGCGAGCGACCGTTCACGTTGAAAGTGCCGACAAAAAATCTGCGCAAACGATAAAAAACAAACTTAAATCGTGTAAAACGCTTATTTGAGCTTGATGTTTTGGTTTCCGACGATTGGACGATGATATCGCATACTTACGTTTTGCAAAAGCCAAAAAATAAACTGTGTCAAACAGTTAAACTCAAATTTAACGTCGCTCTGCTTGAAAACACAAATTTCCACTGCAGTTCAGATTGGTTTAGAACTCCGAAAGCCGAATTGTGGAAAATTGGTGCTGGGAAAAAAGAAAAAAATTGGAAATAAAAGTTAAAACGGTTTTAAAATGAAAATAAAAACGGTTTTTTACCATCCCTAGCAAAAAAGACAAGAAAAACAACGAACGTCGGCGTCTGATAGTCGCAATACTGCGACTCCCACTGTTTCAGCAGCTCTTGCACGATCGTCTGCGCCTGCGCGATCTGCTCGTCCTCGTTCTCCTCATCGTCGTCGATCGATCCACGCAGCCGTTGCTCGTTCAGTTTCAGCATGTCGCGACGATTTTTCGCCGCCGTCGTCGTTTTCTGCGATTGTTGCTGTGCCGCCTGTGCGTTTTTATTCTTCGAGTTCTCACTGATCACTATCCGCGAAAACGTCGGCACTGATGCGCTGCCATGGTAGAACTTCGACGACATTGATTTTGTTGATTGTTTTCGCTCGGTTTTTTTACACTTGGTCTGGAGTTAGGGTTCGGAAAAAAAATCCCGATTAGGGTAAAAAAAAAAAATCGAAGCCTAAAAGATGTTGTCAAAGCCTAAAATCAGTCGGTGAGGTAAAACGGTCCAAAACGACTGACGGTTTTACGAGGTAATGTCAAATAAAATTTTTGTTGAACTTTCGAAAAATTGTGCCAAAATTTAGGTTTTCAATTTCAAAGCATAGTAGAGGAAAAAATTTCGAATTAAAAAATCGGCATTTTTGTTTTTTTAATCACTTAAATTTTTAAAAAAATCGATTTTTGTTTAACAGCCCTAATCTCGACTCGACCTGATTTCATTAATTAAAAAATTTTAAACAAACATAAACAGAAACAAAAATGCCGGTTTTTTAATTCGAACAAATTTTTTTTAATATACGGTTCAAATCAAAGTTCAAACTATTTTTTTTCAAATCGGGATTTTTTAAATTGATTAAAAAAACAAATTTTTGCTATCAAAATTATACCTTCTTCTACAAATGCATCTGAGACACTTTCCACAGAAAGTGACTGGTTTTTTGCTTAGAATTTCATGTGGACTTTGTTTTTGGCAAACCTTTTTGACAATTTCAACTTTCAGGTCAGCCCAATGCCAAAGATCGACGAGCAACGTCTAGATACCGATAGAAGCTGCTGCAATTGGTTTCATCAGCTCGTTCATGGACTAGAAAGCAGTAAAAAACGGGCATATTTTTACGCTTTAACTGTTAAGAAAACTGCTTGTCAACTGTTGGCTGTTGGCGATTTGTCGTCTCGAAAAAGCGCGGCGTTGTCCAATTCCCAACACGTGTTTATTAACTAATTTCAAAGTGTGACGAAAAAGTACATAAAAATAGCCCATCATTAAACCCAGGGTTATCGTTGCCCAAATAAATATAAAAAATCTGGATAGATGGAGCAATTTTTTTTCAGTCCGCTTGCTGAATTTTTGTGGTTTTGTCCTGTGATTTTCATTTCTCATTGTCGATGTTTTTTTAACGACAGACCAAAATTTCTCAGCACTTTTCAAAGTCTTGGATTTCAGAGGCAAAAGAAAGCGCTTTGAGAAAATATGTCGTCTTACATGTTGAGAAAATATGTCGTCTTACATGTACATGTTGTTAGTTGACGTCGGCATTAAGCCACTTATGAAACAAGTGAAACACAAAAGACCTCTTGAAAAGCTAAATGTTAACGTTTGGAATGATTTCTGTTGCAATAATAACGTGAGCAAGCACACTTTGCCTCCAGAAATCTGGACTGTGAGACTTCTTTTACAAAACTTGCTGATCATCTCCCTTCCTTCAACCTTTGCTTATCACCACACCAGCCGTTTATTGGACTCTCATTGGATGCAAGGCAGTATCTTTCGTGAAGTTTGCTTAAGCAATCTAAAAAAACGACTTGATATTGTACCACTGAAAGTATTTGAACAATATGACACTAACTTGGCCTCTATTTTACCTTTTTTGTTTTTCTGAAAATATTTCTTCTCAGAAATGAAACTATCATCCCATCAACCCCATTCATTCTTCTCAAACTTATTCTGTGTATTGGTCTGAATAAGTTGCTTTATGTGGCCATGAAAGAAACTTTTTATGTCATACAAGCGGCATTTCTCACCTATAAAACATTTTGATTTGTTTTGGTGTGTGTGTGTCGTGTTGTAACACAACAACAACATGTCTTGTGGTTGATTACACATCAGCAGCGGTAATATTGATACACCAGAGACAGTAGTTTGCAACATTAGAGACTTTTATGACGACCACCCAAGGAAGACCAGGAGACAGTGTACGTGTCTGTGTGTGCTAGTTTCACAAGTGCTCCGCTTATGTTTTAGTTGGAATGACAAAATGTCGTTAATGAAAATTATTATAAAGAGTTTACTTTGGAAAAGTCGAAACTCCGCTGTTATTTATTTGTTTGCAAAGCAAAACATGCTTCCATGCTTCCATATGTTTCATGTTCTGCAGTTTATACTGACCAGAAAAAAACTCAAGCCTTCTTCATAAGCAGTTCTTTTTATTCTGGATATTGCCAAAACCTGGTATTGGTTTCAACGGTTTTAACAAAAAGTAACATGAAAGATTTCTTTATTATTTTGCAAAATATGAACCTTACCCGCCCTTGCAAAAAAATTAACATCTGTTGAAAAATTTTCGAGAAATTTTATGAACAACAAAACATGTTTTTGCATTTTTATTTTTAGAATTTCTTGTGATTTCACAGTTCACACTTATTGCAATGTGTCTGCTTGTGTCACAAGGCAACCGTTTTTATGAGTTTTAGCTCTCATTCAGTGGTCTCTAGAATGTATTTATTTACTTGCACATTTGTTACGGTCTTCTGCTGTGCAGGAATGTGCGGCATTTTTATTATCTTCTTTGCTGTGCACATTTTGCACACTTCTCTGTTTCTGTTTCAATGTTTTATGATCAAATTTTTATGTCATTTAATGTTTGTTGTTGTGTCGTGACCACCCAAGAGGTGTCTTCCACATGCCACAGCCACAAAGAATGTGAGCGCTTAATCACACACTGTAACTGCGATTGGCTGTGATTTGGCATGCTGATTGGTTGTTGCAATGCAGCCAATCATCACGCTATCGATTTCCAATTTTATAACAGACCCAGTTTTCAATCTGCTCTGCACTGTGGTAACGCAACGGTCATCTTGTTGATCGGCCTTTGTCATCTGCATGCTGTATGCCAACATAATTTTTGAAAACTTGTCTTGTAAAAACTGCAGTGTAGAAATTTATCAGTGAATTTCTCGTGTGCTACTGGTGATAATAATACAGTTAACAACGGCGAATTAGTCGCATTAGATGTGGACACGCAAATTTCGTTGGAATTTTCACACTTTTCTGCATGGTTTGCGGCTGTTAAAGAAGGTCACATTTGAACACGAATTTTTCGGCCTGCGAGAATGTTCTGCATATGACCGTTTCAAATCTGCACGAATATTCCCATCAGTTGAGGCTGTTCATATTGTACTTTGGATTTTATAGCCCAATTCCCTTAGTTTACGGATTGCACAAGATTTATGATATCACCTTCTTATTAGTAAAGGAAAAGATTGGTATCATTGTCCATGTTTGTGCGCAGATCAATTAGTGTTGTTCTGTGTGGGCGACCGAGAACGTTAATGTTTCAACTCAAGGTGCATTCATGAAGCATTGTTCAGTGACCGCTTAGGCTACATATGTTTTAACACTGCTATGCGTCACTAATTTTATAAATGCCGCTTCAGTGCAATCTGCTTTCCTTCACAAACACCCACCTGGGCGCTAATTTGAACAAATCTAGAGTGTTTGTCTGGCGTTTTAACGCTAGTTGGCGTTCTGTAACCCAGATCAAAACGCCAGATTTTTTGCAGCGTTCGTTTTGCAGCAAGCGAAAAGCCGTTGAAGACGTTGAAACACTGACAAGACGTTGAAAAGACGCTAAAAATGTCTCGTGGCGTGTCCAGCGTCCTGTCCGGCACGCGGTGTCTCGGAAATTTGTAAAAGTGTACTTTAAAACACTGAATGTGGTGTTCTCATAGATTCAATCAAACAAATTTTACATTTTTTTCAATTTTTTTTTATTTCTTCGGCTACTTAATGACGCCTTATATGCAATACTTTATGTGTATTCGTCTTAAATCTGTTTGTCAATCTCAATTCGTCTTCGTCACAGCTCTTCTATAAATGCACACGTCATTTCCTGATGTCAATTTTATGCACCCCAATCAATTGTGAACATTTTTACAAACCAAAACTCAAACGAATTGTTGCAAATTACATACTCTGCTCTTTTTGTGCTGGTTAAGGGTTTGTTTGTGATGCGAAATTCGGAATATAACATTGTTTCAAATGCCGTAAACATGTGTGAGTTCCATTTGTTGTGTGTGTGGTTTTTTCACTATAAGTGCAACGTTCTCTCTCATTCTTCACTCATCAAGTTTTTACAGTCGAAAAAAGTCCACGCACGCAGCCATTTTTATATTTTGTACACGTGCAAACTTCTCTCAGTCATCTGGTTTTGATGTACTGGACCTCCTCTCTGAAAAATAATTTATTGAAAAACAAAAAATTACTGTTGAAATTGTCTTCATGACGAAGAAATGGTGGAAAGAAAAAGTGATGGAATGCATGCAGCGCACAAACCTGCACAGATCGTAAGCGTTTCTCACATAACTGCGCAGCTGCATGTTTTGATCGAATGCTACAACTCTGCTCCCATTGATGAATACGGTATCTACCGATTTGTGTCTTGACGCGATCGCAACCAAATACTGATATTTTGGTAATAATTTTGTCACGGGGCATGTTAAAATGAAAGTATTAATAATAACTTTTGTGGTAATAACGGGACAATAAATTTTGTGGTAATCTTGGCCTGATCAATCAAGGATCAAGCCCAGATCAAGGCCTTGGGTCGGATAGGCCAAGACCCAATACGGTAATAAAAAACTGCAAAAATCGTTGGACCCGAACAACTGTGCATACAGTGTGACAGCTGCGCGCGCGCATTTTTGTCGCAAAAATTATAAATAAAATGTTCAGAAATTGTGCGAAAACTTTATAACACGCTCTCGCTTACTACAACGCAGGTACAGTGAAAATAAAAATAGCTGAATAAGGAGTATGCAGGCATGCAAGGCACGGCGGGTGTGGGGTGCCTGCCCTCTGTGTGATATTTTTTCTGGGTTAACAAAAATATAGTGTCTCTCCGTTTTCAAACTGCCGGGTTGGTATCATCAAACTTTACCAAAAAGGCCAATGAATTTGTTAATGTCTCGTTTCTCAATAGAACAACATTGAGTTGTCGAATGTCCACGTTTTTTGCTGGACACTAAGGACAAAAAGTCAAAAAGTGATGATTGTGCGTGTTTGCGCATGTGCATTCTGCAACACAACAACATTTTCAACGTTTTTTCTGCTTTTCATCTACGTGTCGTACGTTTTGCTAACAGTTTACTCTGTCTCTCTACGTCATTATGATCTGCCAGTTAATACGTATGAATTGTTGAAACTGAAACTAACTGCTGACAAACGTTATTCCGTCATTTGTTTGTTCTTTTTCCCCAGGTTTTCTTTTTGAGATTTTTCAAAAACTTGTAGACAGTTGAAGATTCGCTGCATTCTCCATGACATTCTCAATTTATCAGTTTTTGCGCCGATTTTCGAACACGTAACTTTTTGAAAATCGTCCTCATTCAAACGTATCTGACGACATTAGGCACTGACTTTTAGGGTCTGATTTCACGTTTGAAACTGTGATTTGGTTATGATTTATGAACGCTCATTCAATTCCGTCGTATGTTTTTCGATGAACATTTTCTTTTTAATTACAGGGCGTTCTGAATTCGTAACATTTTTAATCTGTTAATTTTTAAATGTGACAACTTTTGTGTGGAACAGGCAACTGATGCCGTTCATTGGAGAAACGCACGTGGCAGGATACAGAGTGAAAATTCTGTGTGCTGTGTCTGAGATTTGAAAGCATTTTTTGCTGATAAGCCCATGCGGCGGTGTTTCTCATGATTGTAAGAGCCGGAGTCATCGCAGAATAAATGCTCATATTTTTTCACAATGCTCTTTTCGACCACCCTGAATACAATTTTAAAATTCCAACATTAATTCATACAGTTTTTGCGTATTTGAAAATGACAAAATCATGACGCGACAATTCATATATCCATGTCCATTCCATGCGACTGTTGTTTTGCGTGTAAAACTTTTCGAAACTTCTGACGCCTTTTCACCCTTTACGCGTCGTTTGATCCGTCGTTTGCATTTCGAAAGTTCGTTATGCTGTTCGTTCGTTCAAATGTTCGCTGTCAATCCGAAAATGATGTTACTCTTCTCAGATTTTCCCATAACGATGGAATAATGGTCAGATCAGAATACAAAATATGATGTCAACAATGTTGACCACACGGTTGTTAACGTAATGGCCTTTGTGCCTTGGACACTGTAACACGCGCCTCTAATTGTTGTGTGGAGATCTACTTTTCAAACAGTCTTTGTTCTGAAATTGCTTACCTCTGAGCTTCCCCGGGGTCTTGCCACGATTGTGCTTGACAAACAAGGTTGCAGGAGATCGTGTCGAAACCAATTACCGTACTCCCGATAGCACTGGACGTTCCAACCCCCGGCTGTTACTGCCACCCAAAATTGCGCATTGCCAGCCGAGTCCAGATATTGTATTTATCGCAAATTAAAGCAATTATTCATTTCGCCCGTTTTTATGTTCCCCACCACTTTAACATAATCGATATATCGATTAAGACAGTCGCAACAGTTATTTCGCAAACGAGAAAATTGTGTGCGCATTTTACGTTATTTGATTTTTATTGTTTTTCACAAGTTTTTTTTTATTTCTGATAGACTTTATTTTTTTCTTGCAACAATGTTACAAAAATAGACTTGTGGAATTTTCACTGATTCAGAAGGAACTGATGAATTTTTCGGTGTCTTCTGTTCCTCAGAAGAATCAATTATTTTATTTCTTAACGAAATGACTTTGAGGAGGCACTAAAATCAGTCGTTTTTTCAAGGCGGATTTTATGAAACAATTTTGAAAAACAGGACAGATTTTAGCAAACATGATCAGCAGTTTCCACAATCCTCTGTTTTTCAACACCGTCTTGAGAACAATGTTGTTTGAAAACTGGTATTTGATGTCTTCTTTACAAATGCAATGTTTTTTTTCGCTATTTATTATCATTTGCACTTGCGCCCAAATGCGGTATTTTGTGTTTCAGTTTTTTGAAAAAAAACACTATGAGAATACATATTGTATCTGGCAAGCACCAAGTCTTAGTCTCACCTAGCATTTCAAACCTAGTCTCCTGAAGAAAGCTGATTTTTTCTAGCTTTCAGACCCACAGACGTGTTTTTTTCTGAAAAAAATTCCCGCCTAACTGATTCTTTTTACTGATGGTTTTTTTTACGTGACAATCAATCTTTCGTTCAGTTTTCGGTACTAAAAACGATTTTTTAAATCTCTGTTTTGTCTAGCAAAGTGGCAGAAGTCGGTGGGTAAAAGGCAGCTGGCGAGGGGTTCTGGAAAGCGGACTGGACAGATAATTGGAGCAAAAACATTCCCTGATCAACAGCTCACCCCACCAGAACAAGTCGTTGTAAAAAAGTTTCACAATTAAAACAACACTATTATCATTTTTTTAGGATCTGCAACTGAATGCCTTTGCAGACGTTGAAATTGAAACTAGTTTCAATCTCTATGTGGCAGTTCAAAGTTGCCAAAGTGACCCGGCCCTATTCAGGGGACTCGGATCACTTTTGCGAATTTTAAATTCCCGCGTCATGCATGAAACTGTTCACTTATTGAATTGAGTATCGGGATCAAAACAAATGATGTTTTTTCATGTTTTATAAAACGCGGGAGGCGCACGTACAATGTAAACAATGTCATTATTCAACTGAACGTTGTTACCGTAAGCCCTCTCGTCTAGGCTTTTTTTTCAAAAATTCAAAAGAACCTTCAGCATTTGTGAGTATTCGGAAACTGCCAGCAACGCTGCCATTGAAATGCAGCTAAGAATTTACGATCTTCCATCGGCCCAACCCTGTGCGTCGCATTGTTTCACGCTGATTTCCATTGTTTCACGCTCTCCAAACAGATCAACACTCTTCAAAACGTATTACTCGCTCACTCATTTGTCAGATTTTTTTCGCCACACCGAAAATCGCATCAGAAAGAATAATGAGTTTTTTTCGTTGGCATTTATTTCACTTGCTTAAGCAAATCAACAACAGTGCTGGTCAAAATATTTTCGGTTTTCTCGTATTGTTGTTTTGTTTTTGCACTCTCGTTCAATAACGACTTCAGTTGGTGGTAGGTTCACTGACGTATAGCGTGTTCTACTTTTTGCGGGTTTTTTTATTAGCCACAGTTTTATCAGGCTGCCCGGAATGCGCGCATTGATGTTTTATTCACTTCACTTGAAATGTGCCATTTTCTGCGCCCTCCTTTCAGTCAACGTCATCACAACCTGTGACTTGTGTGAAAACCATTTTCATCATTTTCAGCGCATGAATGGCTCACATCAGCTAGAATTGAAATTGACGCACTTTTTCCGCTTTTTTGCGTGTCATAAATTGGCATATGACGCTTGAAGTGTGGGTGTTTCACATATCCCGTTAACAAATTTTTTCGTCCTTGAACAAATCCTTGGTGAGATCAAGGAACTTTTTTCTCCGCTCTTCGGTCGATTGTCAAAACAGTTGCCAGCAGAATACGGTTTACATACCGTAATGGAAGTGTATTCCGAGCCGGTCTCCATCCTCATAGCTTGTCTGACACGATATTACTGTACAAGCGCAACTGTCAAAATTCATTTCAAAATCCATTCTACGAATAGGTAATTCATTCTACACCAAAATTTCATGCCATGCCAAATCTTGCGTTAGGGTTTTTTGCAGTTTTTAAAATTTTGGAACGGAATTTGGCATGGAATAAAACGAATTTTGGAATGAATTTTGTTTTTTTAGCGGATACAGCACGAGTTAGAAATGTATGATCGCTTGAAAAACTGCGTAGTCTTCAGTTCCCTGTTTCCTCCCAATAAATCTTCCCTGGACTAGAAAGTGCAGCAACATAGCGTCGAGACCAAATACACTGCCGAATACTGTAGATACCGGCACATGCATAATGGCATAATATTCTTGTCATTCAAGCTTCCTTTTCTGTCTCGATTCACATAACTCATAATTTACAAGAAACTACGTCATTCCTCATTCCAATGCGATACGATCGAACTCTCAACGGGATTAAATCGAATAGCTGACGAATTTTCGGCTTTCTTCTTCCTGCCCTGCCACACCAAACGTTGGCGAAAATCACGCGCGCACACCACGGCGGCTTCTGCTTGCGCACGTGCGCGCGCTCATGTGAACCTGATTGTGACCCACATGACGGCGATGTGAACCGCAAAATGCGCCCATGAATGACGCTAGTGTGGACAGGGTGAAAAACGGCCAAGTCTGCGAGCGAAAAAAACACGATCTGAAAAAAGAAATCAAACGGCAAGCACAGTAGAAAAAGCAACACATTTTTTCAGTGCAAACTGATGCACTTTCGTAAGAGTGATACCTTTTTTTTCAGTGAGCTTGAATTATTAACGCAGCTTCAAAGGGCACTGTTTGTGTACATCAGGTTTGTTTTGTGCGTTCCTCCGCCAAACACAAAAGAGTCGCGACAACTTAGCCGAATTTCACTAGCTTCTCATTCACAATGGAATTGTTGCGTATGTATTTTTGGGTGAGCAATGAGCGCACGAAATGATGCTAAGAAAACCACACGCCCTTTCTGCGGCGACCGCAGTCTGTAGCGCGTCTCTCTTTCTCTTTGTCTCCCCAGGCATCGCTCATCAGCGTCACATATCTTTCCATTTTTTTATGTCTAGCCAAATGTCTGAACTCGCAGCACACGGAGTACGGTTTCGATCGTATCAATTCTGTTACAGTATCTTTTAATGTTTTTCTTGATCATCAGAGGGAGATTATCGGTTTTCATGTTTGAAAGCTTTTCATGTATGCTAACCGGATGATCGTTTCAAGAGCCAATAACTGTCGATACAGTACTCCGTGGACACAGAATGACAATACTTGAGAATGTCAAAAAAACGCCGTGCGGTTGTCCCAGACACGCAATATCATGCACAAATGTACAGTGGCGGCCAAAAGTGTTGGAACGCTGCGCGCGCGTGTGCGTGTGAGCCGTGTATTGCGCGTGTGTTGCATCAGCCGTACAAACGCTATAAAAGAATCCCATGCTAATTTTTTTACTTTTTTAGACTACTGAGTGTATCTAGTACATGAATCGCAGGGTTTTTTTTACTGAAGCATACATTTATTTGCCAAATACCGAACATTATAACACGCCTCCATTGCATATGACTGACAGTAAAACTGATTCAAAATCATTGGCAAGAAAACTATTCAACGAAGTATTAGCGTTTCTTTGTGTTTGAATTATCTAACAGACGTGTATTACGTTCATGTTTCGGGTTCCAGTCGGGTTGTATTGTATATTCCGCTATATTTTCATGACAAATAGTTTTGAAACAGTTTTACTGCCAAATGGAGGTTTGTTGTAATGTTCGGTATCTGTCAAATAAATGTGTGCTTCAGCGAAAAAACCCTGCGGATAGTGTACTAGATACACTCAGTAATCACAAAAACAAAAAAAATTAGCATGGGATTCTTATAATAGCGTTTGTAAGGCTGATGATACACACGCGCGCAGCGTTCCAGCACTTTTGGCCGCCACTGTAGTGTCGCACGCGCCGCCATGCCTCGCATCTCGTTCTGACGTCATCTCGAAACGCGTTTATATGGACATTTAATTTCAGGACCCACGACACATACGAAAAAAACCAGGCGGACGGGCTGCAGCGACGCGGCACCGCGCGCCAGCTAAATTGTCTATTATATTCGCGTCACATATCCGCAGAGAGAGAGAGAGAAAAGCGCGCACTCAAAAAAGAAACCACCCACAATGCAATGTGCGAAAGACGTCACAGCGCGTCATCGACTGTCGCCGATGGCGTCATTGTTGGCGGCGCCACCTTGGGACAATCAAGCTCGCTGTCCGTCCAATTATTACGATGTCGATGTCGTCACGTCAAACGGCAACGTGACGCCCAGCCGTTCCGAGATTATTCCCGCCAGGACTACGAGTAGCAACAGTGCGCCGGTCAGAAGTTGCAAGTTCGCGCCGTGTCACACCGCGGCGCCAGTCTCCGCGTCACGTGCGAACAAGCGCGACGACTTCGACGACGGTGTTTCTTTGCCAGCGACCTCCGCAACCGCGCCCCGCTGCTGCCGTCCGTTGTTGACGACCGCAACTTCGTTGCATCGTCGTCATCACGAGATGCAGATCAATCCGAACAGTCACGAACCGGCCGCGAGACGCCCGCCAAACGTCGTGTACCGAGCACTGCCGCTGGCGAACGAGCTTCGCAAAACATTTGCGCCTTCGAACAAGCGGTCACCAGCGAGTTCGACGCCATTTCGCAGCGTTTTCCCACGGTCACCGACCGTGAGAACCTCTCAATGTAGACCGTGGGAACGATGGACGCGTTGCTCGCACGTCGCACTACTCGCCGTCTGTACGCTGTTAGCAGTGTTTTCGACGATCGCAACGGCCGTGCCCAGCGACGACAGCTACGGCGACACGAACCGACTGCACTACAACTACGACGAGCGCAAGACCGACCCGAATAACGCGAATCATCCGCGGTCGTGGAACAATCGACTACTGCAAACGCCGCCGGTTGATTTGCAGCATTTGGTCGACATCAAAAAGGGAATCCTGCACGTCGAAAGCGACCTGAACGCTGCGGTCGTGCAGAGTTTCGATGATAGCACCGTGGAAAGAGACGGGCAGATTGGTGAACACCGCCTGCGACACCACAACAACCGACGACACAAACATCGACGGCACGGACACCGTCGGCGGAGTAAAACGCATCCGAACGCGGACACCAGTGAGTTTCTGCCGAATCTAAACGTCCATCTGACGCGACAGACGAACGACGAGCCGCGGAGAGACGTACTGCAAGCGGACCGAAGTGCGCGCGCGCACGGCGGCGGCTATTCGCGAACGAGACACCATGGCGGTTGGTCTGGGCGTTTTTTTTGATTTATTACATTAACCAGCATAGTTATTTTAGGTGAGGGGGAAAGTGGGGGCCCCAAAAAACTTACCTGAGAGTTTTTTTGGCTCAGCTACTACTTACCCTTACGAATTTCCGCCAGCTACCTATTTGAAAATTTTTGCTTTCGACTTGACTTATTTCGAATGCACACAATAAATCATTTTTCAATTCAAAATGATCATTTGGTCATGTAGATCGCCAATCAGATTCAGTTTATCTCTGAAATTCCAACCGTCAAATGTTTGAGTGCTGAACCAAATCAAAGTTGGGAGTTTTGTGCTTGCGCCTTTGGTAAGGCTTCGCCAAAAATAGCGTTTTATCTGGCGTTTCTCAACGAAGTTTCAAAACCGGTTTGCAGAGTGTCACCAGTCACATTGCATTGCAGCGTGTGGTCACCACAAATTCGCGTGTCCGTCAAAGGAGCGGGGCCGCTTCACAACGTGCATCGAACTGCGGCAGCTTTGCGACGGTCACGCCGACTGCAGCGACCATGAAGACGAGGACCCAAAGAATTGCCTCTTCTATAAAGCGGTCAGTTTGTTTTTTTTTCTTTTTTTACTGCAAGAAAAAAAGACGTCATTTGATAAACCACACTTGCAAAACCGCATCCACAGTTTTTGTCTGTAAACAGTGCCGTCCAAAATTCAAAGCAACTCGTGCTTTTTTCTCAGTGTGTAAAAATCCATTTCGAAAGCTTACAATGGATTCGGATCAAACGCGGTAGCAGACATTTGCACATTATTTGGCGTCACAAAAATAATGTATAATTAACTGTGATACTGGATGATAAATACCGTATTACCCCCATTAAACCCCCCCCCCCACCATTAATCCCCCCCCCACCAATAAACCCCCACCCCCCCGACCAGTTTCCAAATAATCCCCCCCCCACAAATAATCCCCCATGGGGGTTAATTGGAAACCTGTTTTAAACACATACCCAGCGAATTCAGTGGCTGAATGCAGTGACATTGGTGAAATTGTGCTACCAAAGGCCCCAAATGGATGAGTTAATGGTAATTTCATTATAAAAGGCTGTTACAAAAGGAAATCTCTGTGAAAAGTAGAAGTTTCTGCAACTTTCTTGCCTGCCATGCAAGGTATTTTTGCCATTTTTCAACAAAACCCCACCCCTAGAAATTTTTGTATAATAAACCCCCCCCCACCAATAATCCCCCCCCCCCCCACCAATAAACCCCCACCCCTAAAAGTCGCTGACGTATTAATCCCCCATGGGGGTTTATTGGGGGTAATACGGTATATGAGTAAGAAACTGAAATGAATACCGTAAAGTTTTGCATATAAGGTCTCCTTATATAAATTTGAAAATCAAAAATTTCTGAAAAAAGTGGAATTTTGTGTGACAACTTTATAAGTGGGAGGAGGTCTTATAAAGCGAATATTAGGAATTCCGGGCCTTATAAACGGGGTGGGATTTCGACCAAGTTAAAATTTTGAATTTTTTGGTTTCCCGCCGTGTGACACTCCGCCCACTTTTGGGTGGGGGTCTTATAAGTGGGAGGAACCTTATATGCAAGACTTTACGGTAGGTATTTGATTGTCATGTGATTTACTAGATTTTTCCATTCGATCGTGTTTCACAATTAGCAGTTGTTTGTTCGTCGCAGCCAATTAACAAAATGTCTGCTTACCGATTCAAATTATATTTCAACCAGAGCGCGGGTTACGGAAATCAAGCAATGAACTTCATTTGTGCCTTTGGTCATGAATCGTCATGAATGATGAATTGTCAATCTAAGCAAAAGCCTGAAACTTCATGCATTTCACATTCATGCAGCTTCATTGTTTCGCAGTTCTACCCAGACAGCAAGTTGGCCAAAAAAATTTTCTGCAGGCAATCACGGAAGTGCAGCGGGTGGCGAACTTGCTGGAGCAACTCTCAGACAGCGTCAGCCGAATCGCAAGAAACCAAGAGGAGATCGAGCACGTCCTTCAGTTGCATCACGAATTGTAATTTTTGCATGAAAAGGGTTTGCAAAATTGTTGCAAAAAAGTAGTTTTTTGTTGAGTAGAAAGCAATGAATTCTTGTTGTTGTTTTTTGTCGAAGAACGGCCAGTTTTTGTTGTTGTTTTTATGCAATTACGAGGTATTGTTTTTTACATTTTTTCCACTTTTCTTCCACTTTTTTTCGTATGATAACTTATGACTTTTCTAGGATCA
>JASANC010000156.1:0-55739 GCA_030248135.1 Theristus sp. LFF4_11 | reverse complement strand
AAGAAGGGTGCGGAGCGTGAGCAGCCTCTCCTCGGCCGACCAATCAGCTGATTCCACATTTTATTGAGTTCGACTGTAAAGTCTTGCATATATGTAAGGTTCCTCCCACTTATAAGACCCCCCACCAAAAAGTAAGCCGGTTGTCACACGGCGGAAAACCAAAAAAATTCAAAATTTTGACTTTGTCGAAATCAGAGCTGATTTATAAGGCCCGGAATTTTTGATCTTCGCTTCATGAGACCTCCCCCCACTTATAAGATTGTCACACAAAACTCCACTTTTTTCAGAATTCTTTTGGTTTTCAAAGTTGAGACCTCACATGCAAGGCCGTTTCATGAAGGCACCTTAATGATTCATATAACAATAAAGAGTGACATGATCTCAGAAACTAAGCAGCGCTTATTGGATAACAAGCATCCATCAAGCGAACAAGAGTGACGAGCCTACCGGCAACTGGCAGACCACCGATGGTCGGCCAATGAAGGTCACGTGGTGGCGAACAAACGAGCCAAACGATTTCAAATGGCAACGAAGACTGCCTTGCGCTTATGGCGTCAGAAGCCGTCGATATTCCATGCGCCAGCTTTGAGACTCGAGCTGTTTGTGAGAAACGTCGGTTTCAGTTGCTTAAGCTGAGTAGCAGATAAATATTATTTTTTTGTTCTGCAAATCTATATTATTAAATTTACAAAGTGTCTGTGGCACTTTTTTCCAATTTGAATTGGCGCTCCTTCCTAAAAACTTAAGAAAACACCATCTCAATTTCCTTAACCTATTTTTTTATTAATGCCAGTTGAGATTGTTTTCTCAAAACGTCGCTCTTCATATAGCTGGAGTCATCATGATACTCTTTTGGTCAACAGCGACAGTTCAGCACAGCATTGGCAAATGGAAGCGTGGCTGATCAAAACTTCATGATCGACTGGGAAAGATGTAACAAAACCGTCTTTGAAAAAAGTTTGAACTTTTTTGTTTTTTAAAAATCGGGTTGCAAACGCACATCGACATCGGTATTGCAAGTTGCACTTGATTCAAACAAGTAAATTTCATTGAAATTGATACTCCATGTTTCATTTTCAAATTGATACTCCATGGTTATGAGCGATAATTTCAACGTAACGCACGATGGGCAACTGGCAATTGTTGCTGCTCAAAACTTGACGAGCGACTGCGAAATATGTAACAAAACCGTCTTTGAAAAAGTTAGTTTTTTAATTGGGTCGAAATGGTATTTACCATTCATTTTCACTTTGCAAAATGTTAGGGTCATGTTGGGGTAAACGGGTAAAAAGAAGCATTAGCTTTTTAAAACGGATTGTTTTTAATGAAAAAAAACGTTAATTTTTATATTTTTTTATTCAATCTTACTTCACATACAAAAAGGCTTGACTTAGGTTAGGGTGAACGGCAAAAAATAGCAAAATCATAAACTTTGCATTTTCACTTTACAAAAAAGGCTTGGCTTAGGTAAACGGGTAAAAAAGCATTAGCTTTTTAAAACAGGTAAATGAAAATAACGATAGTTTTGATATTTTTTATTCAATTTTACTTCACTTACAAAAAGGCTTGACTTAGGTTAGGGTGAACGGATAAAAATAGCAAAATCATAAACTTCGCAGTTTCACTTTACAAAAAAAGGCTTGGCTTTGGTAAACGGGAAAAAAATCATTAGCTTTGTATAACGGGTCAATGTAAAAATCGTTAGTTTTTATATGATTTATTCAATATAACTTCACTTACAAAAAGGCTTGCCTTCGGTTATGGTAAACGGGTAAAAATAGCAAAATCATAAACTTCGCATTTTTTCTTTATTTAAATACATTAAAAAATATTGTTTTGTAGGCGACTTCACGGCAGCACAAGGTAAATTTTCTTCAGGGTGACTATTCAGTAAACGCTACTGTTTTTTCTTTCTAAGTCAATGCCACTTCACCAAAAAGGCTTGGCATTGATTAAGCCACATACGCTCGGGTCAATAGGCTAGTTATGCTGAATAATACTGTTCTGGTTTTCAGGTATCGTCTATAAAACGACCGGTAAGCAAGTTCGTGTCAACTATATTTTTATTGATCAATTGATTTGTTTGTTTGGTATGATGGTGATATCTCTCGCGAAACGAAAACAAACGAATACCGAACGCAGCAGCGCAGAAGAACTGAAGCAATCAATATTCGCGGTTTGTACTCCGGAAAAAGTGTTGCCAAACGGGCACGGAACTGTGGGATGATTCGTTGCGAGAGGCCCGTTCACGATCACACATCACAAATTTGCAATTTTTTTGCCAAAAACCTGTTTTACTGCTTATGTTAAATGTTTTACTACTTTACTACGATTTTACTGCTTAGGTTCGCTGATGTTTTACCCAGACTATAAGATCTGTCTGTGGTACAAACACCTTCGGCAGTTCTGCCTGGTGTCAGTCGCACTGACGAGCCAGGGGGCACCGCAGTATGCGTCTATACTTGGCAAAACCGCAAACAGCGAACTTCATACGTCTGTTTTTGCTTTGTGGGCTGCGGACTGACACCGCGAGGGCTGGAACTGTGCGGTTTCGCCCGGTAAGCGAAGACCGCGGCGACCCCGGGCTCGTCAGTTCGACAAGTCGCCAGACCGCACAGTCTCAAAAATGCACGTGCGCCGAGGGGTGGTAATGGCAGCACAAAGCATCAGCTATAACATCGTTTTTACGCATATACCGTAAAGTCTTGCATATAAGGTTCCTCCCACTTATAAGACCCTCACCCAAAAGTGGGCGGAGTGTCACACGGCGGGAAACCAAAAAATTCAAAATTTTGACATGGTCGAAATCCTACCCCGTTTATAAGGTCCGAAATTCCTAATGTTCGCTTTATAAGACCTCCTCCCACTTATAAGGCTGTCACACGAAATTCCACTTTATTCAAAAAAATTTTGATTTTCAAATTTCTATAAGGAGACCTTATATGCAAGACTTTACGGTATGCGTGGCCACAAGCCAACCCCAGCGAACTTCATGTATCGTAATTCACTGATTGCAGTTCTCGTTTTCAGCCGACTGCGCAGCGGAGGCGGAGACCGCCGGCTTGCAGGCGGCGCCCGTGCAAGTGGACGGCGTCTGCCTGTTGTTCTTGACGTCCCTTGTCAACAGCTACTACGAATCGGAGAAGGCGTGCGCTCGCATCGGCGCGTATTTGTCCATTCCAGATACGCCCGCAAAACTACAGGCGCATTACGATCTCGACAAATCAGCGGTATGGTGTGTTTTGTTTGAACGTGTGTCACCTTTTTCGCAGCATGCAGAGCGCTCGCGAAGAAGAAACATAAGAAGCGAATAACTTATTTAATCACACATGCCGTTGATTGATTGATGTTTACCAAACTATGGCCTATTTTTTTAAACGTGTCCGACTGAAATGACGTCATCTGCCGCCAAACATGCGCTTGTCGTTCACAGCAAACCAAACTTTCCGTTTAGCCGATTTCTACCCGTAAACAAATGGTGAATGTCGAATCAGTCGAACCAAACTGACATTTTAGTGCCTGTACTTTGACAAACGGGCGGTTTAAAGTAAATGACGTCATTTTAGTCCGGACACGTTTGAATAAATCCACAATGCGTAAATTTGAATGAAAGAAAAAAGAAAGAAAATGAAAGACAAGTGTCATCGTTATGAACCCTGATGACGTCACTTCGGTCTGACTTCGTCCATCTAAAGGCCAATTCATGCACGACGTATATATATCCGGCACGTCACGTCACGGCACTTCATTTACGAATGCGTGTATAAACGATCACGTTTCCAAAGATACAGTAACTTTACCTGTCGGATTGCTGTTTTTTTGCATCATGAATGAAGACGTGACGCGACGTGACGTGACGTGCCATAAAAATTTGTGTGCATGAATTGGCCTACGCGGCGTTTTCCAGGTCGGCGATCACATGCATTACATCGGCGTGAAGCAGTACGACACAAGTGGCGGTCTTACTGCCAATTGGCGGACGATTTTCGGTGACGCCATCAGCCCACGGTGGGCGGGAGGCGAGCCAAATGGAAATGAAGAAAACTGTGCCGTACTGAACAGTGTATGGCACGCCAACGTCGTGGACGTCGCATGCGAACGAACGGACGACATTCGTGTGTTCTGCGAGAAACGTTGGTGCATCCGAAAAAAACGCATTCGGTCTGAAGAAGACGGCGCACTCTGTGTCAAAAGGCCCGTTTATACCTGACGTATGAGCATACGGCACGGCACGGCACGTCACTATAGGTCCCGCGTTATTGCATACTACCGTTCATACCTGACGTGTTCGTGTCAGGTATAAACGGGCCTTTATACGGTATACAATCATGTTGCACCAATGTATCCACAAACACATAATGCCACTGTGTACCATTATTGCGGTACTTGTGTGGTGTAACATAGCAGAGTGATCACGACTTTACAGTTTGAATTTGTGCACACAGGGTGGGCCAGAAAACTGCCGGATTTCAAATTACTCTGGGTTGAGGTATCAGGCTGAAATTTGACAGGCAACAGGTTAAAAAAACATACCGTATTCCTTGTTTGGTTTCAGGAGTCGACGCGCCGCGTGTCACTGGTACGGAGCGTGTTCATGGTTCAATGTTTGAACATTCGCCAGAAACGTTTTGCTTTTGGGTCACCTTTTTTGAAATTTTCTCGCACAATTATGATTTTACTCATTTAGCCAAATTACAATTATGTATTATAGTTTCAGGGTTTTGCAGAGAAATTAGTTTTCAAGTCCTCAGTGTTGTTGAGAAAAGCTGTTCAACTGTTTGTTGAGTTGCGTAACCAAACAAATTTGAGTATTGAGTCTTGAGTGTGCTTTTTCTCGGGGCTCACTTCTAAAACGTTTTTTTGTGTTTTCCGTTTGCAGTGTTGTGTCTATTAAAACCTGTCACCTTTTTTGCAAAATGCAAAGCAGAACGTACAGAAAGAAAAGAAAATCGCCGTTACACGAAAACACCGCCATTTTCAAAGAAGCCCGCTGCGTTCCGTTCATTCTTGCCTGTTTTTCAATCATTAGTTTTGCGTGCTCTGCATATTCTGCGAAAAAGTGCCAGAGAGATTTTAACGAACCTAATATCTTTTATTTTGGTCCCGCTTCTCAATGCGCGCATAGATGGGTAAGCAGTCTCATGCACGACGCGGGAATTCAAAATTGGCTAAGGGATCCGAGCCCTCTAAATAGGGCCGGGTCACTTAGGCTATTCTGAATTACCACATAAAGATTGAAACTAGTTTCCTTTCACGTCCACAACCGCGTTGAGTCACAGGTCTTAAAGAAAAGATAATACACACACTTTAATTGCAGAAGACTGCATCAGTGAACCGGGCCACTTCGCAACCTATCCCCGCGAGATCGACGGCGTCTGCATTGTGCTGCTCGAGCAGACGGCATCATCGTTCCGCACGGCCGGCGCGCTTTGCGCGGAAATGGGCGCCAGACTGGTGATTCCGAATTCACCGGCGAAACGGAAAGCGACCATGAAGATTGACTCGGTCAAGGTTGGGCTCTGTACCTGTGTGTTTTGTCCACTGACTGCAGATCGATTGACAGTCAAAGCAGAACAACATTTTGCTTGGCTTGTTGTCTCCATTTTGCAACCAAACTGGCCAATCGGGTGTTAGAAGTAAAATCAAGCGAATTACCGATCAAGCTTTTCTTTCATATACCGTTAAAAGTCTTGCATATAAGGTTCCTCCGCTTATTAGACCTTCACCCAAAAGTGGGTGGAGTGTCACTATAGATGGTATGAATAATTCATTCGTCAAACACTGAATTTGAATAATGAATGACGAATGAGTAATATATTATTCAAATTGTATTATTCACGTAATTTTTCAAATTATTCATTATTCACATGAATAATTTGCCAATAGTAAATGATTAATGAATAATGAACGATTGTTCATTGACTTTTACCTGCCACCCTGTATTTTTTTACTCCAACACATTGATGTTTTAGTTGTCGAATCAAGTGCAAATCATCAATGGCGGAGAGGATCAAGTGCAAATCACAATTTTAAACAAATCAACACTGATAAAAGTAAATAAAATGTTTAGTTATACAAACGATGAGCCGATGTAGAGAGATAACTTTAATGTCGATCTCAGAACTGACTCTCAGTGTACAAGAAACATCACAGTTATATAGGCGAGAACTAACATAATTAGTGAGTAAATTACCTAATTATAAATGATAAATACGCATAATTAGATCACATTATCTTCTCCTACGGAAATACCAAAAAATTCACAAAAAATCACAACGCCAAAAGTATCACTCCATTTCGTCCTCCGTCGTCGTTGTCCTTCCCCCGATACGCATCCTCCTGATATTGCACTCCTGTTCGCATTCCTTTGAGCCGTGTCTCAATTCCGAGAGTGGCCTCTCAATCGTTTTCCCACTATCCAGCAAAATCTGCGCTGATTTGGGTGGTACAAACTTATCAGTTTTGCCACGTAGCGGATGCGAGGGATTCAAGTTCTTTTCCCTTGTTGTTTGCGCAACCGTATCCGCGACCCAAACTGAATCTCCGACTTGGTAACTTCCGGGTATATACGATGAGATGGATGCATCCTTTTGCGCTTTTGGTATGTTCCGAATTTCGCCTCTTTGCGTATCCATCGCGTCCCTCCATCCCCCCCCCCCCCCCCACACACAAACCCGCCCCCCCCCACTTTTCTCTTTTTGTTTGTTTTTCTGCCCGCCCTCTCGCCGCGTCTTTTTCCGATCCTGAAACCCCCATGAGGAATCCTTTGTTGGCATCAAACGCACTTCATCGTCGTCAGTAACAGGGCAACATTCACGAGCCATTTTAACGAAAGACACATCACTACCCTTGCCATCTGCGGGATAGCATTTCATCAATCGGAACGGTTTACCGCTTTTTGTGATTACTTTTACTGCGAGTTCACGCAATTTATTCCTTCCAATAATCATGTCTACATCACCATTCAAGGTTGGTGACACAAGGAATCCACAGTTTTTCACAGTTTTACCGTCTACTGAAAGTCTGGCGTGACACATTCCTTCTACGCCTACAGACGATCCATTCACCGCTTTGAGCGTTTTTCTCGTCCGAAAAATTCTTAATCCATGTTCCTTTGCACAGTTGCTCGACAACAATGTCTCGTCGGATCCAGTGTCCACACAGTAGTAGTTGACCTGCTGTCCATTCAACAATGGCGATTCAAACTTGTCTTCACCGTCACATTCACAATCTGTCGTGTTCGCATTCTGATCTGTCATTATGCCAACTTTCTTTGTTTGGAAATTCGCGTAGCCATTCCTGTCTGTTTGGAACTCAATAGCATTTGGCTGTGGCACGTTTGTGAGGTTGTTGTTGAAATTTTGCTGATTTTCAAACGGTCTGTTCCAATGATCATGCTGTCCGTAAATTTCCATTCTGCACATTACGATTACCGTTGAACGCGGGCTGATAACCCATGTTCCACTGATGGCCGTTAGACCGATAGTCATAGTTCGGCTGCCCGATTTTGCCAGTTGTTTTGGCTGACAAACTGATTTCCGTTGTTCAACTGCCGAGGTTGCATGAACGTCTGATGACCACCACGCCAATTGTCATGATTATGGACGACGACCGTTCTGACGATAGCCGTACTGACTGTCACGGTTTTCACTGACGTTCAAACGTACGTTCATTGGCTTTGAACTTTTCAAATTCTTCCATTTGTCGATTTTATTCACGATCTGGACGAAACGTGTACCCATCACATGCCATTTCTGCAGCTTTTGCCTCAAAAACCGCGTTATTGAGACGAATCGAAAAGAATTTCTGTCATCATCGAATCCCAAGGTTCATGTTTCGGAAAGATAAATTACTCCAGTTTTGTTATTTAATTGATTAACCATCGAGTACAAACACATTCAGAAAACTTCAGTGCGGTGTCAGCGCGACTGCTTTTCTGGCGCGTGAGATCAGTCCGTCCACCGGGGCTCTGTATGGGCTCAGGCATGAGGAAAAACCAGCAAACAAGAAAATAAAAAAGGCGAATTCTGTGTGGCACAATAATTAGAGCACAATCGCCGCCAGTGTATCTACTCTAATAACTACACTGGTTTTCAACGAAACTTTTGTATTCGCTGCCCTACGGGGATATAGCGACCGCAGGCCACCGAGACCGAAATCGGGGTAAGATCACTGGTGCCCCCAGGACAGAGCGGGGCTTAGAGGCTGTCCCCCTCACGTGGCGAGGGTATTGGTTCCACGGGATGGTGAGCCGTCCGTTCCCCAATCCCACCGGAGTTTGGTACCTTCGGGTTTCCGGAATCGGTGGGGGGGGGGGGGGCATGCTTCAAATATTAAAAAAACTGACTCGACCAACTTGGGCCACTCGCATACAAGAAAATAAAAACGGCGAATTCTGTGCGGCACAATAATCGGAGCAAAAAATGACTCGACCAACTTGGGTCGCTCGCAAACAAGAAAATAAAAAATGGCGAATTCTTTGCGGCACAATAATCGGAGCAAAAAAACTGACTCGACCAACTTGGGCCACTCGTCCGGCACCCACTGGCGGACGTGCGTGTCTCGTTGGCGTTGCTTCGTCGCGGCGTCCGCCCGGACGCTCGGCTGCACGCTGGTCGCACGACACAACGACATGTGGTAGTAGTTCAGACCAAGGAAGTCGGCGCTGCCTGCGATTGAGATGGCAAAAACGGCAACTTTAGAAATGGTAAATACGAATTACGAAGACACACGTTCCACTTCCCGTCTCTGTTCTTATCTCCTACTACTTGAAGCCTGTGTGTGTTCGGGTGGACACACCATATTATGTGTGTGTTTTGTGTCTTGCATTATGTTCGGATGCACCGGAAAAAACGTTTTTTTTCTTCAAAACGTGTGTCTGTTTCTTGCAGTTTTTAGGACGTACCAAACGTATTCATTGGGGATTATTTTGATGTTTGTCCGCTCAAATCAATTGTTTCCTCAGCCATACTGTGCAATAAAGTTGGGAACAACGTATAACTGTGTAATAACATGCAATTATATTGACTATATAACCCTTTCTGGCGCCCAACGTTTGGCTTGCACTTATCATCATCAATCATCAAAACAAAAATCAACAGAAATCAATCAGCAACCACAAAAAGTCTTTGGCGGAAGGAAATGGCAAGGAAAAACTCCAGCAGTTTGCTGAGCAGCAGCGATTCGACGGGCGATGAGAGGCGTCGACGGAAAAGTTTCACGTGCTTCCGGCCGAACGTGCGCCGAGGATTGAGCCGTGATGGGATAGGCCGCAGTGCCGTTAAAAGCCGTTAAAACGCAATGAAAATTTCAAAACAAATCAATTTTAATCAGCCAAATGAAACGACGTTAAAACGCTATAAATTTCAAATCAAAAAACCAATTTTAATCAGCGAATCAAAATAAAGTGATAAATCATTTTCAATTGTTGGGGAGAAGTTGGGAATAACGTGTATGGTGTAATTATATACAATTATAATGGCTATATAACCTGTGATTATCTGTGATCAGGGTGCAGTTTATTCTTATTCTTGTTGTAATCACTCCAACATAATCAGCAAACCCAATAAACATCATAACCACCTAACCCTTTCTATAATTTTTTAGTTTCTGCGACTCATTGAGTTTGCAGACGTAAAAGACAACTAGTTTGAATTTTCATGTGCAATTCAAAGTTGCCTAAGTGACTCGGGCCCATTCAGGCAACTCGGATCATTTTGCGACTTTTGAATTCCCGCGTCATGCATGAAACAGTTCTGTTGTCATTGAATCTCGGCACCGCGAAAAACAAGCTCCCCACCCTTAAGCGTCTCGATTTCATCGTCCGTGAACGTCGGCAGCCGCGACGTCGCGCGTCCATCGAGGCGTGACCTTTGCGCGATCATCTGCTTGACGACGGCCGGCCAGTCGCCGGTGTCCGAAAAGATCGGATGCACGTACATGCCGAACTCGTAGGCGCACGCGCGCTCGGCAGCCTCCACGTCCGCCTCGTCATCGGTCTCCGGCTCCGGCCACAAACAGTTGATGGCGACGCCGACGTAGCCGCCTGAAAGAAGACAAGGCGCATTCATGAAGCAGCATTTAGTGACGCGTGGCTGTGTGAAAACATTGTAGCTACGCGGTGACAAAATACTGCTTTATGAATGCCTATCTATAGACGCCTGTCCAGTCACACTGAGAAAATGAATTTTAATTCATAAAATTTGCAAAGTAAAATTCTTGTACCAGTCGCAACACCAGTTGGTTAAATTAATAATTAATAATTGGTTCGTAAGAGTTAAATGATACGTTGAATTTGACACACAATTGGATTTCTAAACGTCTTGTTTCTTTCATTCAGATTTCACCCTGAAAAACGCATTCTTGCACCCTGAAGAAAGCTGCCGTGTTTATCGATACTCGGCCATTCCGTAACATCGAAACACGTGCCTTTGTTTGTCTTCGATCGGAACTGTTTATCGTAGACGCGATAGGCCGCAGCGTGAGCAAGCAACTGATGATAACTGACGAGATACGGTGCCCACGACTCTTGGCCTCGCAAGCCGGGCGCAAATTTTCCGTCACCGTGGCCGAACCACGCGGTGACCCACGGCTCGTTGATGGTCAACCAATACCGTACCTGTATTGACGCTGAGAAAAAGCAAATGAAAAAAGTGCATTTGTAAAGGCAACTTCTCGTGTGCACTGAAAGAAACAAGTCACAATCATCAGCAGAAAGTTCACCATCTTGCCTTAAAGTTGCCTTTATATGTTGAAAATAGTATTCTGTGACTTTGCTTTCTCCTCACGTAGTTCCGGTTTCGGTCACAAGCAGGCAGCAAGCAGGCTTACTTTATCGCCGAACGTGCTGAAGCAGAACTCCGCATAATCGGCGAACCACTGGACGATTTGGCGGTTCAGCCATCCGCCGCGGTCCTGCAGCGCCTGCGGCAAGTCCCAGTGGTACAGGGTGACCTGTGAGATGAAAGCTTTTTTTGTGGTTGTGTCAACAAAAAAAAACCAACGAACGAGCGTACATGCATGAAAATCGTGCATGCATATGCAGGTGCAGATGCACCGGTTTTTGCACCCATTTATGCTGATTATGTACAAACCGCAGATGTCGACGCGCGCAGATTCAGATTCATTTTCACCAGCAACAAAAGTTTATTTTTTAAGCAAAACTCTGCATCCACATGCGCGCGCAAATTTTCGGCGCGAAATATTCCGCTTGCGTTTTGTCGCGTTAAAATTAGCCGTTCTAACCACGGGGCTGATCTCATTAGCGAGCAGCTCTTCGAGCACACGGTTGTAGTAGAGCACACCGGGCTCATTCACGCACTCTGTTGTGCCGGTGGGCAGCACTCTCGGCCAACTGATTGACAGTCGATAGTGAGACACCTGCAACCACGCCACGACCGTGTGTTTGATTGTTTTTTTCGGAGCACACAACAAACAAAACAGCACGACGATGATATGAAGAAAGTTGGAGTCGATTGCATGGTGTCCGAACAGGTGTCCAAACAAAGTGTCCGAACAGGTGTCCAAACAAGGAGTCCGGTGTCCTGTCCACCTGGGTGTGACGCGCTGTGTGTCCGTCCGGTATCTCCCGCAAATAAAAGTGGCCTAAAACGCCGAGTTGCGGTGTTGCCATTTTTACATTTCCGAAACAGCACCCGGGACACTCGAGTGGCCAGGACACTCGGACACTCGGACACCCCTACACCCGGACACTCGGACACCCGGACCCCCCTATACCCGGACACCAGTTCGGACGCAATTTTTCAGCTTGAATCATAATTTCACAAACATGCAGCTCCTTCAGGATTCGAATGTCGTCCTTGTATAGCTCATAGCTGTTGCACGCTGCGTCACCGGACGATTCGTCCGCAATGGGACTCGGGCTGCTTCGACAAAATGTGTCCCAAATGCTTGGTCCTCTTCCTGGTTATTAGTGAATCTGACGCTCTTTTTAGCTGATAAACGAACAAACACAATATATAACACTGCGTAGCCTATTGAAGTGCGCGAGGAGAATTCGTTCGGTTCGCCAATCAGCTGATTGTCTATAATTTAGGGTTTGGCTGCACATACCATCTGCGTCAGCGGCGCCTTCAATTTGATACGAAGAGGTGCTGACGCCCCAAATGAAGTTCTTCGGAAATGCAGCGCCAGTTTTCTGTTCGATCATTTTGTGTGGCCAAGAACAAACTGAAACCAAATATTTTAGTTGTGAGAAAGAATGAAAACAAGCTGCCACATTCACTATTATAAGTTTAAAAGACTTGAAGGTATAATCTCACAGCAAAATTTCTGTTTCCCACTGGCAGGCAGAATAAAAACTACACGTCAATGAATCAAACTTGATATCAAATTGGCTCCGTAAAATGCTTTTGTCTCAAGTTCTCAACAAACAGATTTCAGAAGTGTTTTAGTTTATTAAAAAGGCGCTGTGCCAAGGACTAAAGATCATACATAGAACCCAGTAAAAAACGTGTCTCTCTGTCATTCTCCAGACCTTTTTCTCTGAGCTTTTAGGGCGCAAAAGTTCTCGGTTGTCTAAAAACTTTCAAGAAGTTAGCAAGCTGTAATTGCGTTACGAAATCTCCTCAAAGACCGTGTGAACGGCTATAGAACTTTTGCTAAAAAGATGAGCTGTCAGTGTCAACAGTTGGAAAAAGATATTCCGATGGTTATGGTGTCGCTCATATATATGCTGTTTCCGATGTGGCGACGGGAACAGAAACCAATGCGAGCATTATTGTGTGCCGATCGCCGCGCCACGATCATGAACTTTTCAATTTTTGTCCCTGATTTTTAGAATGTCTTCAGCTTTTCAAACTGTTTCATTAGTCCAACATGGCTTACTGAAACAGTTTCGAGATGTTGAAAACATTTGAAATTTTGGAAGTTGTAGTAGTTCTCGATCGGTAAACAACTTTTTTTTGAGCTGGAATGTGAAGACAGACTATCTAAAAACAAACTAAACATGCAAAATTTCAACGTTTGTCGCTTACCGTTGTCTTTCTATCAGCAGTTGGCTGGCTGGCTGTGCAAACAGCGGTATTTTGAAAGAATATTTTCAATTGCGTTCAGGTGCATAAAGGAAGTTTTCAAGTAAAAAAACCACGCGTTGCAAATGTCTCTTGGTTGGTAATATTAAAGTCACTGCCGACTTTTCTGCGGCTCACAATCGCCGGAATTCTGCTGGTTTGTCTGCGTTAACAAGCAGACGTTCCGCTTGATAAACTGAAAGACCGTCATTCTAATTCGTGGAAAATCTGACTTTCGTTATGCGATCATGCCATTTGCCTTTTTGTGAGTGAGCATGAAAAATTCTCTTTTTGAATTTTCCCAGCAATTAAAATTCCGTCCATGCTTATTGGAGTTCCGGTGGTCTGTCACAAGTTTATGTTTTTGCGGTGGGTGTGTTATTTGAATACATACGCATGTGTTTACAACCAGTTTCACAGCAGACATCGCTGATAAGTTTTAAGTGTGTGTGTGTCATCAAGTTGTTTGAAAGTAAAATCGGTGTATTAAATGCGTATTGTGCATTGAACAAAACTCTCGTGTGTGTATTCAGCAATGCTGGCATAACGTATCTTTGGGGAAAAAATTTGGGTAAACTACAGCTTTTTAAATTCACTACTAAATAGACTACATGTGTCGCCAGCGCCACTAAAAATAAGCGGTATTCATGAAGGAGCATTTAGTGACGCGTTGCAATATGTCAGTTGTGCCCGCATTACATTCACGTGTTATAAGAAATTGTATACTTTTTAAACGTTTCAGAGCGCAGTGACATCATTTGTTTAAAAAAACAGCCAATTGACCTGCCAGGATTTCCAGTTCGGGCTGCCCCTTCACGTACTTTGTTCAGGTGGACGGATCGCAGTCAAAAATGGAAAGTTTGGCTTGTCCCTAATATGACAAGCGCATGTCTTGGTGCAGATATGACGTCATTTCAATCTGATACGTTCGAACAACCAGGATAGGCTGCCACTGAAATCTATTGCCGGAGTTAAGGCGCATTCATGAAGCAGTATTTAGTGACGCGTAGCTGTGTTTAAAACACTGCTATGCGGTCATTAAATACGGCTTCATGAATGCCCCTTTATTGTTGTTTCTGAAGCTGCTGCTAGATTGCTGAAGTTGTCTGCGGACCAGCAATTTTGAATTTAGCGACCTACCTAAAAAAGCGGCATTCATGAAGCAGTATTTGGTGACGTGCAACCGCGTTAAAACGTAACGAAGCGGTCACTAATCGCTGCTTCCATTAATGCCCCTCAACGACAAATGAAGTCCATTGCGATGAGCACGCGAACGTGAAACATATGCAGATACATTAAAACAATAAAAACGATCACTCATAATATCATTTGATGCGGATGCAGACGCAAAAAGTTATTGTGCAGAATTTGGCAAATTTGGAAATTTATTGTTTCGAACACATTAAATTGCAGAATAAACCCAAATGTTGTCCATGTTAATTAATGTGACAAAAGAAAATTTGACTATAAAAGCATTGATCGATAACATTCACAACCTGATAAGTTTGAAGTCATGAATGGACCATAGATAAAACAGAGCAATAAAACATGAAATTTTGACAATAAAAAGCGCTGTCATGTTGAGCAAATACCAGTTGCCAAGCTACGGTTCACTAAGCAAGTGGCCATTTCCGGAAAGCAAGCAAGCTAAAAAAAGTATTGGACATTTCACAACGACTTTTTGAAACAACGATTAAATGCAAAAAGTCGTCTTCAAGTTTTCCTGTGCCACTTTCTAATGTCAAAGTTTCTGTTAAAATTGCATGTGGAACGGTGGCTTGGTTTGTCCCCATACATGTGCATGTCCCGTAAAGTCTTGCATATAAGGTCTGCTTATATAAATTCGAAAATCAAAAATTTCTGAAAAAAGTGGAATTTCGTGTGACAACCTTATAAGTGGGAGGAGGTCTTATAAAGCGAACATTAGGAATTCCGGGCCTTATAAACGGGGTAGGATTTTGACCAATATATGGTATGGCCGTAAACATGGCAGCTTTTTTCAGGGTTCAAGGAGCGCGCGAATTTTGAATGACAGAAAAAAGACGTTCAGAAACCAAATTATGTGCCAAATTTGACGCGTTTTTTTTCAAATTAACAGATTATCCGCACTATTCTGTTCATTCTTTTTCCGTTGCACACATGATTTGGAATTATGTTTGCATTTTTGAAAAATACAACTCCTAGTCTGCGACTGATCCCGCCTTGATGGACTGCCTCATTTATTCGGCCATACTGTAAGTCAAAATTTTGAATTTTTTTGGTTTCCCGCCGTGTGACATTCCGCCCACTTTTGGGTGGGGGTCTTATAAGTGGGAGGAACCTTACATGCAAGACTTTACGGTATCTGGTTGGTAATGTCCGCTGGTTTGGCTATTTAAAAGTACGGCACGGAACAGTTTCGTTACTGCGTTCTATGGGCAACCGTGCCCACCTCTAGTTCAGTAAGTATCGATTACATGTCCGTTAGCATTTGAGTGCGAGTATTTTTGATTTTGATTTTCAGAATTCAACTTTGTTAAACTAAAAGAACAAAAATGCGCATAAATGTGTCATGATGAAAAGCCCATTAGTGTTTGTTTGGTGGCTCTGCTGTCACTTTCAACCAGGTATGAACAAATTGCGATTTACTCATGCACCCTAAAAAGGTGTCCGAATATGTGTCCGGTGTCCTGTCCGCCTGGGTGTCCCTCGCGGTGTGTGAAATAAAAATGGGACAAACGTCGAGTGTGTTGTTGCCAACTTTATTTCCGGGTCAACAGCGGAATAAAACACGACGCGAGACAACCCATGCGGTCAGAGCAACGGACATCTATTCGGATGTTTTTTACGTGTCTTAGAGTTTTCATCTTTAGATACAGTATTTTTCTTTAAACCAATCAGTCTTTTTTTGCATAACACTGAGCATGCGAAACTTTGAATTAAAAAATACACGAACGGAGATGGATCGTGTTTGGTTGGAATCAACGCCATGCAATTGTGGCTGAATATGATTTGTTTCAATCCGATCCCTGTTCTTTCTTTTCCCTCTGGCTCTTTTTCTGCTGAACAAGATATAGATACATGTATGACAGAAACACATGCATGACTGTGCACATATTTGCATATTAATCGTAAACAAATGATTTCAAAAAGACTTGACTTTACTTATTAATACTTGACAAACACAAATAACAATAAAAACCACGTTTGTAGGTGAAGCTGTTTTGAATCTGACACTTGGGTGCATGCTGACGCTGCGATCGTCTGACTGGAAACACAAACGCGATGTGCGTGCGCTCGGTGTTGTGGTTGTTTTAAGTTGACAGAATTCACGCTGGTAAAACCATTCATTTCACATCATCACTTTCACGTTTCTGTTTTTCGCTCCACTTCATAAATCTTCAAAAAGAACAGTGTTTAAAGTATGCAATTCAAAAAAAAATTCAACTTCTCTTCAGGCGTTTTGCGGCCGTTTTTTTGATACCTTCAGCATTGATCACTCGACACGGCGACTTGCGTTGCTGTGGACTTTATTAGTTATCTCACATTGTTTGAACTAAACGTAAAGAACTGAACGGAATCACCAAGTGAACTGGCCATGGTTTTACCAGCGGCGGTGTTAGAATTGCCCCCGATTACCGTAAAGTCTTGCATATGAGGTTCCTATGAATTATAAGACACCCACCCAAAAGTGGACAGAGTGTCACATGGTCGCAAAACCAAAAAAAAACTTCAAATTTTTGACTTGGTCGAAGTCTCACACCCCGTTTGTAAGGCCGGATTTCCTAATTTCGCTTTATAAGACCTCCTCCCACTTATAAGGTTGCCACAAAATTTCCACTTTTTTCAGCAATTTTTTATTTTCAAATTTATACACGGACACCTTACGGCATGCATATTTTCAGGCAGCGCCGCTGTCGTGTTTCGCCGGCTACGACAATTCACTGAGCTGGGACCAAGCGACGGCGTTCTGCAAGGCGCAGCGCACGGACAACACGACGCAGCACGCACATCTCGCGTACATACACAACGCCGCCACGTATGCGTTTCTTGAAGATGTGGTCATGGTGCGTTCGTTCTTGATTGCCTGTATTCACAAGTTCGCAAAATGCCCGAAATGCATGAAAAAGCCCAATATTATTTCAGACGTAGAAAGGAAACTAGCCTTCAATCGTTATGTGGCAATTCAAAATCGCCTAAGTAACTCGGACCTATTCAGGGGACTCGGAGCACTTTGCCAGTTTTGAATTCCCGTGTCACACGCAGTGAACCTGTTTACCTAGTGCGAATTGAGTCTCGCGAACAAAATCAGAGCTCATATATGCTATACGTTGTCGGCTTCAGCGGGGAGACTCGTGGATCGGCGCGCGCGTAATTCCGACGCCGAGCGCCGGCACGGACGGACCGCCGGACTTGTCCGACTATTCCTGGTCGTCGGACGGTCAAACGGCGGACGTGGCCAGCGTCACCGGCATCAGTCCCAACATTGACCTCAACGAAGGCACCGATGAATTCTGCATGCGCATGAAGGCGGACGGCAAGTTCGAGGACAAGAAATGCTCGGACAGCTATCGCACGTTGTGCGAGATCTCAGGTGTTGAATACAATGCATGACGGCTTTGTTGTAAGAGCTCTCTGTTGGGCTTCGTTCCCAAAGTGCATATCCGATCCGTGGCAGAATAAGAACAATGGGGCAGTTCTCCGCGTGTGCGATGATTTTACGGCACATTCGTTTTTGTGCGAAGTTGGAAAACTGACAACGACATTTGACATTTACGACATTGACTACAATTGTACATCTACAGAAACACATTGCGTTTCAATAAACTGCCATGTCTTTTTGTTTGTTTTTTTCGCGTATACAGTGAATCGGTCATGTGACATGAAACCGTGCATTTATGAGGGCGTCTGCGTTCAGAATCCATCCGATCCAACGTTGTTCACATGCGACTGCCCTGCGCCATACGAAGGAGACTACTGTACGTGTACTGGCGTGTTATGTTTCTTTTTTCCGATGTAAATGATTGCGAGAGTAATGTTGAATGTTGAATGGAAAAGCCGCGCGTGCCTGCAAACCATTCAACATTGTTGTATGTATCTACTACACATGGTTTCCTATTATTTCAAATTTGGAGTCCTCGTTTGTTGGTTTCAATTTTGGAAACCCTAAGATACAGTATGGCCGAATAAATAAGGCATCTCTGTCTTCTCAATCAAGGCTGCATTAGTCGCAGACTAGGACTTTCTAAAAAAACGCCAATAGAATTTGCCAATCGTGTGATCAATGGACAAAAAACAAAAAAAATCGCATGAACAACTTAATCAATGCAATGAAAACACACGATCAATTTGATACACATTTTGCTTTCTGAAAACTTTTTTCATTCATTCAAATTTCGCGCGCTCCTTCTAGCCGGAAAAAGCTGTGTTTTTTAATTGCCCACCGTACCAAACTCTAGTAGGTTTTGAGGAAGAGACGGCTCACTTGCCTATAAAACCCTGGCGCTTTCCTATTTTAGCGTAACTTTCCACAAATAGAGTAACTTTGATATTTTAGCGTAACTTTCAACAAATAAAGTAACTTTGATATTTTAGCGTAACTTTCAACAAATGAAGTAACTTTGATATTTTACCGTAACTTTGATATTTTAGCGTAACTTTCAATATGTTACGCTAAAATAGGATAGGGCTTGGTACTGTCCTATTTTAGCGTATCAACATATAAACAGCTCATTTAAAGCTATTTCAGCCGCAAAACTTTGTAAACCTACGTTATTTTGCACGGAGATTTCAAATTTTGACCTTGTGGGTTACGGTAACGCCCGGTTTGGTCCCAACACGATCTTAGTTCCGTCAACAATCCACAAACACCTTGGTAACCGCAACCAAATTAGTGAAACAAGTTAGATTAGAGTTGTTTTGCATGGAGATTTCAAATTTAAACCTTGTGGGTTACGGTAACGCTTCGTTTGGTCTCAACACGATCTTAGTTCCATCAACAACCCACAAACAGCTTGGTAACCGCAACAAAACCGGTGAAACAAGCTAGATTAAAGTTGTTTTGCACGCAGATTTTGAATTTCAGTTTTCCGGATTACGGTAACGCCTGGTTTGGTCCCAATGCGATCTTAGTTTCATCAACAACCCACAAACAGCTTGGTAACCGTAACCAAACCGGTGAAACAAGCTAGATTAAGGTTGTTTTGCACGCAGATTTTGAATTTCAGCTTTCCGGATTACGGTAACGCCTGGTTTGGTCTCAACGCGATCTTAGTTCCATGAACAACCCACAAACAGCTTGTTAACCGCAACCCACAAACAGCTTGTTAACCGCAACCAAACCGGTGAAACAAGCTAGATTAAGGTTGCTTTGCACGCAGATTTGAATTTCAGCTTTCTGGAACTTGTTCATGGAACTAAGATCGTGTTGAGACCAAACCAGGCGTTACCGTAAGCCGCAAGGATGAAATTAGAAATCTCAGTGCAAAACAACATTAATCTACTTGTTTCACCGGTTTGTTGCGTTACCAACTGTTGTGGTTGTTGATGAAACTAAGATCGCATTGGGACCAAACCAGGCGTTACCGTAATCCAGAAAGCTGAAATTCAAAATCTGCGTGCAAAACAACCTTAATCTAGCTTGTTTCACCGGTTTGGTTGCGGTTACCAAGCTGTTTGTGGGTTGTTGATAAAACTAAGATCGCATTGGGACCAAATCAGGCGTTACCGTAATCCAGAAAGCTGAAATTCAAAATCTGCGTGCAAAACAACCTTAATCTAGCTTGTTTCACCGGTTTGGTTGCGGTTAACAAGCTGTTTGTGGGTTGTTGATGGAACTAAGATCGTGTTGAGACCAAACGAAGCGTTACCGTAACCCACAAGGTTTAAATTTGAAATCTCCATGCAAAACAACCCTAATCTAACTTGTTTCACTAATTTGGTTGCGGTTACCAAGGTGTTTGTGGATTGTTGACGGAACTAAGATCGTGTTGAAACCAAACCGGGCGTTACCGTAACCCACAAGGTCAAAATTTGAAATCTCCGTGCAAAATAACGTAGGTTTACAAAGTTTCGCGGCCGAAATAGCTTTAAATGAGCTGTTTATATGTTGATACGCTAAAATAGGACAGTACCAAGCCCTATCCTATTTTAGCGTAACATATTGAAAGTTACGCTAAAATAGGATTATCTAAAAATGCGGGAGACGCATATAAAAGAAGGAATATGGCTTTGTGTAAGCAGTGAGAGACTTGGCTCGACAACTCTTTTCAAGTCTCTGATGTGGTACACACGGATACAAGTACATAAAAGCTATATTTTTGCGCCGCGTTTGTTTTACTGAAAAGTGTAAAACAGTTTTAAAATTATTTTTTAACTGTCCTTTTCAGTTTAGTCCGAAATCACATCATGTGCGAAATTCTGTTGTTGTTGTTGTTGTGATTTTTAGGCGATGTTTTTAGCCAGGGCTAACCCAGAGAAGCGTACAGAACACCATTGAGTAGGGCGCCCATCGAGTTTTCTCTGTCATTAAGTGCCTATACACCCCTCGGCGGGGTTCGATCCCCCGAGCGCACAGACTGTAGTCTAACACACTACCACCAGGCCACGAGGGTGGCAAATTCTGTGCAGAACTTCTGTAAATCAAGAATCTGTAAATTCTGTGCAAAAACAGAAAAATCAGAGACTGCAAAACATTGTTTCATGTGGTTTTATTGTTGCTAACGTACGCATCCCTGTGTACACACCAGCATCAGTGACAAAAAGGTGTTGTCTTCCGTTGATTTTCAGCCTTTTTACCAAACTCTAGTGGCAGGAAAAACTGTCTGTCCCGTGAGTCGTTGCCTTTGCCACAGAAGGAGACCTTGCGTTCCCTAATGCCTCTGCGATACACTTTGTCCTGGGCAAACCAGTATCAGCGATCTGAAGTCTGATCGTTATTTTAGTGGTTTTAGTGGTCGCTAAATGCCCGAAATACCGCAAATGTTGAAGTTTTAATTGTCTACAAAGTACATGTGCAACCGAAATAGTGAATAAACGGCGCAAAAATATGGCTCTTATGTACTTGTATCCGTGTGTACCACATCAGAGACTTGAAAAGAGTTGTCGAGCCAAGTCTCTCACTGCTTACACAAAGCCATATTCCTTCTTTTATATGCGTCTCCCGCATTTTTAGATAATATTCTGACTTTTAAATAAGTCCCGAAGGTCGAACCAAATTCACATCTCGTTGGTCACACATTCTTCTAAACCCCGGGTACCTCAGGGTTTTCATTTTTTGCTTTTTGGGCCGATTTCGCTTATGCTAATTCTACGGCCGATTCGACCGACATCGTCACGATTCAGTATCTAGAATTGCTCACATAAGAAAACTGACCCAAAAGCCGTGATCGGCGCAATGAATTACCATGGACAACACAGTTTTTTGCATTTGGACCGATTTTGCTAATTTCCACTGCGGTTCGCCCGAAATCTCACGATTCAGTATCTAGAGTTGCTCACATAAAAAACTAACCCAAAATCCGTGATCAGCGCATTGAATTACCCTGGGTAACACCTTTTTCTTGTTTTTCGTTTCTGGACCGATTTCACCAATTTCCACGGCCGATTCGCCCGAAATCGTCACGATTCAGCATCAAGAGTTGCTCACATAATAAAACTAACCCAAAACCCGTAATCAGCGCATTGAATTACCCTAAACACCCTTTTCTTGTTTTTCGTTTCTGACCGATTTCGCCAACTTCCACGGCCGATTCGCCCGAAATCGTCACGATTCAGTATCTAGAGTTGCTCACATAAAAAACTAACCCAAAATCCGGGATCAGCGCATTGAATTACCCTAAAACAACCTTTTCTTTTTTTCTTCCTACCGATTTCGCCAACTTCCACGGCCGATTCGCCCGAAATCGTCACGATTCAACATCTAGATTCTCACTAAAAAACTAACCCAAAATTCTATCACCATTAATACCCTAAAACACCCTTTTCTTTTTTTCTTCCTACCATTTCGCCAATTTCCCCCATTCCCCAAATCTCACATTCAACATCTAATTCTCACTAAAAACTAACCCAAAATTCTATCACTTAATTACCCTAAACACCTTCTTTTTTTCTCCTCCATTTCCCAACTTCCACCCTCCCCAAATCTCACATCATCTTCTCACCTACCCTTAACCTAACTCGCTGGACCAAGATTAGCTATTTTTGGTGCCTCTTTTTGCAGGTGAACTCGTGCCCACAATTGCGCTCGGCTGCGTGGAAACGTTTGGCGATCCAAATTGGAAACACGATTTCAATGTCGGTTGTTGGACGTAATCGTTGCCATTTTTCGTTTGTGATCGATTCATTCGAATGTGTGGCACTGAAACGGCGTGCTTCATCGCCCCGTTTGTGTCATGCACAAGCCAAAGCATTTTAGTTTAGCTCATGCCTTACGCTCTTTTTACCACACCCTGTAATTTTCTGTCCATTATATTGTTCGGAGCAGTTCGTTGTTCCCTTCCGTCAAGTTCAATAACTGTGGGACAGTAGAAAAAAAGAACTGGGTGTGATGAAAATAACTATAGATGCTCTTTCGCACGGTTGCGAACATTTTTCGTCCGTACTTTTTGTCCCGCATTTTTTAGCGGTACGAAGAACTGAACTGATGAACAACTAAACTGCAACAGAGAGCTGTTCTAATTTTGGCATGAAACGTGAAGGAATCAGCCAAATTAGCTCCGAGCTACTGTGCACATAACAAGCGCGCACGTTTTGGAGCACGTCGCTGCGCGGTGTGACGCGTTCGAAAAAACGTACATTTATAAACAAAAATTCGTATATTTAAAAAAAATGTTTATTTTATCGGTAACATCAGACTGCGCCGCTGACGTGCTACTTCCAACACGGCGACGCGTTGACGTGGAATCAGGCGAACGAGTGGTGCAAAGGGCAGCGCACCGATAACAGCAGTCAAGTGGCCCACCTCGCCTACATTCGCTCAGCCGAAACATATCAGTTCATAATGGCCAACGTGCTGGTAAAGTTCGGGTCTGAAGACATCCGTCACGTCTTGGTTTTGAAACAATTATGTTGCGTAGTCGCAAGCAAATAAACTGCGAACACACGCACACACGCACACAGGCACACACGGACACACGCACACACGCACACACGCACACACGCACACAGGCACACACGGACACACGCACACACGCACACACGCACACACGCACACACGCACACACGCACACACGCACACACGCACACACGCACACACGCACACACGCACTCACGCACACACGCACACACGCACACACGCACTCACGCACACACGCACACACGCACACACGCACACACGCACACACGCACACAGGCACACACGGACACACGCACACACGCACACACGCACACACACACACGGACACGCTGTCATCATGTACAATTGTTTGTGACTACGCAACATCACTGCATTTAGAATCGACTGCACTGGCTTCAGACAAGGAGGACTTTATATGAGTCGGTCTCATAATATAGCAGTAGTTATTCAGTCTTTCACGTGGTATTGGATGCAAACAAAACAACCAGGAGTGTTTTTTTTTTGTCGCAGACTTCCGACTCGTGGGTCGGCGCTTATGCGATTCCAACACCAACAGCGTCGGGCGCCAATGGTCCCGGTGCCCTGTCCGGTTTCGCGTGGACCCCCGACGGCACCACCGTAGAACACTCGCCTGTCACTTATGTAGGCCAAGTGCACTACTTTGTCAACCGCAAAAACCGATTGAAAAAACTGTAAAATCTGTAAAAAAAACACTTGTCCAACAATTTGTGAAGCGGCATTCATGAAGCAGTGTTTAGTGACGCGCAGCTGTGTTAAAAAAAACATAGCTGCGCGGTCATTAAATAGTGCTTCATGAATGCCCCTTAACAGTGTTCCTGTTCGACATAACAAACTGTGAAAACTAAGGTTTAGCAAAACAGATCATCAGAGTGAAACAAGAAAATCGAATAGCAAATCGCATGATTTACCCGCATGAATACTTCATACCAACTGAAGACACCGCCGCCCGGCCTGAATTTCGACGGTAACAGCGAAGAATTCTGTTTCAAGTTGAAGACCGACGGTCGATACGAAGACAAGACATGCGACACGGGCATCAAGTCGCTCTGCGAAGTTACAGGTTGCTAGACAATGAATACAAAAACAAAAACAAAAAAAACCGCAAAAAACCACGACTTTCTGGAACTTTCTTGAAAGTTTCTGGCTGAGCTGCATGGTTGTTTTTCAGTGGCGTCGGCTTGCGACACGGCGCCATGCATGAACGGCGGCATTTGCGAGCAGTTTCCGACGGATGCGATGTACTTCACGTGTCGTTGTCCGCGCGGCTGGACCGGCTTCCATTGTGAAACTGACGGTGTGTTTGTGTTTCGGTGTTGTGTTGGATTGATCACACGTTCTTGTGTGTGTGTGTGTGTGTACCAAAACTTGGTCAACATAGTGTCAAAAGCTCAACATCTACAGTCCATCTGGATAACATAAGCAACATGACGTGATGACCAACCAATCAGCGCTGAGAACTTCTTATGACTAACCAATAAGCGCTGAGAAATGCAGTGACCAACCACACTGCCAAGTTGCATATATTAGCGAGATACCAAATAATATCACAAAAAAAAACAACCCCCCCCCCCCCAACCCCCCGGGCTTTTTTTCGCCCCCCCCCCCCCCACCCCCCAAACAAAAACCCCCCCCCCTATTTTTTTTGTGACCCCCCCGCCCATGGCACTCAAACTGCGCATTAATTATGGCTGGCACTGTAGACTGTATGTGTGTTCGGTGTGTCTTGGGCGCACAGGCGGGCGTAATGTACCCGGACCGGCCAAGATTGATTTCTTGATACAGATGGCGAGTTTGCCCGTTCCGCGCGCCCGTCATGGCTTATGTATGGCCTATTTTTTTAAACGTGTCCCACTGAAATGACGTCATGTGCCACAAAACATGCGCTTGTCGTTCACAGCAAACCAGACTATCCGTTTAGCCGATTTCTTCCCGTAAACAAATGGTGAATGTCGAATCAGTCACACCAAATTGAAATTTTAGTGCCTGTACTTTGACAAACGGGCGTTTTTAAATAAAATGACCTCACGTTAGTCCGGACACGTTTGAATAAATCCACAATACATAAGTATGCCAGCGGCGGGTTTTTATCACCGTTTGCAGCGTTCCACAGCGGATAGCCTGTTGTTGTGCGAGATGCACTTTGCGCTGTTTAAGGCCCGTTTATACCGGACGTATGCAGAGACGTATACGTCGACGAATTTTGAAAACACTGAAAGCGACGCACGAAATGATGCTCTTTCAGCCGGCACAACCGCGTGTCCGGCGACCGCGTGGGGCGCCTGGAGTGCGTGCAGTGCCAGTTGCGACTTCGGTGTGCGTCACCGTGAACGCAAGGTCGACAACAGCACGTTCTGCGCGGTCGACACGGAACGCCAGTTCGCCGCGTGCGGCCAGACGCTCTGCAGAAGTGCGCACGGCATGCGCAGTTTCTTAGTTGCATAATTTTCCTAAAGCGGCATTCATGAAGCAGTATTTGGTGACGCATAGCTATGTTACAGCATAGCCACGCGGTCACTAAGTACTATGCTCCATGAATGCCGCTTAAAGCGGCATTCATGAAGAATTATTTAGTGACGCGTAGCAGTGTTAAAACAAATGAATCTTGGTTTACAGCGTATCCGATGCCGCCAGGCGCTTACTCATACAGCAGCCAAGCAGCAATGCACTTCTCTGCTTGCCAGGAGCCAGTTTTATGAATCTGCAGCTCTTTTGACTGGCCTACGCCCAAGCACAGTTGATTGGTTGCAGTGTACAGCAAGCAATACGCTGTCAAACTGTTAGATTCCCAATCAGTGGTTTTCTCTGTTCTTTCATCAACTACCTCTCGAAACATTTAGTTGCACATAGAAAGGATTACCATAACAATTCTTTGAGGTTCAAATTCTTTCCCCGCATGAATATGTAGTATTTTCCAGCATCAGTGTTTGCAAGCTAAAAAAGTGTCAAGTGTCCTAAATTCCACGGTTGCGCGAGCTGTAGCTGTTCGTAAAACTGGCTTGCAGTCGCGCAACGGCTTCTACACGAACCACGCGTGCTACTACGCCGCAAATGCGAGCGACCCAAGCAGGAATATCAGCTGGGCGGACGCGTTTTCCGTGTGCGCATCGCGCGGCGGGCATCGGCTGGCAGCACTGTACGACACATGGCGACTCGTCGAGCGCCTGCTCGCTTTCCTACTCGACCAGGTTGTAGAAAACAACTTCGCTGTTTCGCCGAATGGATGGACGGGATGCATGCGCACGCGCGGGGAAATAATTCGCCATTCTTGCTGCGCCCGAAATGAAGCCATCCCATTTTTTGGTCTCTTTATTGCTGCCCTCACGGTACAAAAAGTTGCTATGAATGCATGGTGACCTTTTTGGTGCTGATTGGTGTTTTTAGGTTAACCGGGTGTGTGAATTGGCCTTCCGGTGGCCTTGATCATGCACGCATATGCAACATATAAACGGAAAAAGAACAAAAACATGAACAAAATTGGTGGGATCCCATTATTCCAACATAAGCTAAACTCAAGATTAGTTTACTTACCTAACCTGTTTCGGGTGTTTGGGTTATGTGCGCTTCTTCATTTTTACAGTATCCGAACAAGCAAGTGTGGCTGGGCGCTAAAGCAGACCAGAGCGTTGATGACGGCTATGCGTATTGGATGACAGACCCGACGACAACAGACCGTTTGATGCAGAACTCCAGTACCACTGCTGCAGGTGCACACACACTTGCTAGGCAAGCGACCGCTGAAAAAACCAATCCGTATAAAAACTCATTGCATGCCAACTTGAATGGATCCTGGCATGGAATAAATTTTGAATGGATTTTTGCGTGGACATGAATTTTATCATGGTCTTTGACATTTTTGAGCGTGCCGCTGTGTGTGCCAAGCTTGCTGGTTTGGCATTTGATTCCTTGTGCACTTGTCTGACTGAAACATTTCTTAAAACACAAAACGTGCCGAATAAAACCGAACCGAAGCAGAATACAAAACAGTTCGTCGGCAAGAAATAGATTTTCAAACTGATCTTTCAATTCTTTCACTTCCGTCTGAACACTCAGGTGAAGGCAGCGGCTGTCTGCACGTCGGCACACGCGAGCTGGTGCGTTTCAAAGGGGCGCAATCCACTGCTGATCACTCTGTCATCGTCTGGGACACTTGCAACACGGCGGCATTGGCCGCTGTGAACGCTGTGCTCTGCGTCGTTGGTTCGTTTGCAAACCGGCGTCAAACCGAGCTTTATATGCACCAAAATCGCACCAATCACCGAGCCGGAAAAACCGTCCAATTCTGAAGAAGTGTGCCGTAGTAAATGTCGCGCATAGTAAAAAACAATGTTTTATGAATAGCGCCACGACCATTGTTTTCAATTGTGTTCGGTGATCATCGCGCAGACACCCCGCTTGCCGACTACACGAGACACGAAAACAAACGGATGACGCCGCGCGCTGCGACCGTCGCGTTGACGGACAGGGGCGCCGTCGAATCTGACTGGCGATGCGGCCTCTGGTGCCGCCGTGAGCGCGCCTGTACCGGCTACAATTTTCACATGCAAAACCTCACGTGTCATCTCGTCTTTACTAAGGTATCAACTGTTTATTATTACTCGGGGTGCGCTGAAGTAGTGGGTCGGGTCAGGCCTTTTTTGTTTGCCCATAACTCTTCAACCGCTTTACCAATTTTTGCTGATATTTGAACCTTACATACTCAAGAGTCTAACTTAGTTCTGGCCTACCCTGTATATAACGCTTTGAGTTTAGTTTCTGAGTGAATCAAAGTTTGCACAATTTACTCAACAGTTACATCACTTGCTGAGCTACCGGCGTGTGCTAAACACAAACAACGTTTTCCTATATTCTTCGTCTTTTCCCGAGTATTGCGTTGCAGCTTTTCCCACGTGAAGCGCAAGCGCGCCTAGTTCTTGAGTGTGCAGTTAAAACAGAAAACGTTGCTGTAAGTTTGTGACACAACAGTTTCGACTAAATAACTGAACTTTCAGATTCAAAGAACCAATTCCATAGAGAACCACGCTGGGGTGCAACGCTCACTTTACGAAATTGTTGACGACAACGACTGGGACTACTTTGAGCAGCGATACTAGACAAACAAAGTTGTTGTTTTTTTAATTCATTTTCGCTGTTTTGTGATATGGACATAAAATTTCAGTTTGTGAGACCTGCTGTGTTCTTGTTGCTGATTTTGGATGTCTCCCATATGGAGATCAGACCTATCCAACACATCAATATGACATGGATTTTGAGCAAATTTTACGTCGTGTGAGGCTGCAGGTGTAAAATTCAAAACTTTCGAACAAACATCAGGAAATGCAGAAGCATCTCTGAACTTTTGTTGATTTTTGGTTTTTGTTTATGGACAATGTTTCACAGCTCTTTTTGATATTATAGATAAAAAATGACACAAACAGGACAGAAGAAGACATAAAAAATGTCGTTGACAAAATTTCTAGTCCAAAAATTACTATCACGTAATAAAAGTTTATGTAAATCTTTGTGCAGATGCAGCTGCAGATGTGAAAACACATGCAGATTATACAGAAATTCCATGCAACAGAAACAAATACCGTATTTCCTCTATTAACCCCCCCCCCAAATTAAACCCCCCCAAAAATAAACCCCCACCCCCTCGACAAGTTTCCAAATAATCCCCCCCCCAAAATAATCCCCCATGGGGGATTATTGGAAACCTGTTTGAAACACATACCCAGCGAATTCAGTGGCTGGTTGCAGTGAAAATGATGAAATTGTGCTACCAAAGGCCCAAAATGGATGAGTTAATGGTAATTTCATTACAAAAGGCTGTTGTAAAAGGAAATTTCTATGTAGAGTAGAAGTTTCTGCGACTTCCTTCCTGCCATGGAAGGTATTTTTGCCATTTTGCCCACCACTAAAAATGGTTTCCAAATACCCCCCCCCCCCAAAATAAACCCCCACCCCCAGAAGTCGCTGAAGAAATAAACCCCCATGGGGGTTTATTAGAGGTAATACGGTAGATTAAAATGGTTCAAGTTCACCGCGTGATGTGAGAAAATTGAAATTTTTTTGATTCATGAATTTATTCAGGCGCTCAGTAGTGTATGACTTATTTTTTTAAACGTGTCCTACTGAAATGACGTCATGTGCCGCCAAACATGCGCTTGCCGTTCACTGCAAACCAGACTTTTCGTTTAGCCGATTTCTTCCCGCAAACAAATAATGAATATCGAATTAGTCACACCAAACTGACATTTTAGTGCCTGTTCTTTGACAAACGGGCTTTTATAAAGCAAATGACGTCATTTTAGTCGGGACACGTTTGAATAAATCCACAATAGCACTATTGCACTGCTAAAGTTTTATAAAACTGGGCCCAGGTAGAGCTCCCCCAAACGTTCTTATTCAGAAATCTTGTATTTTCCATTGCTTTTTTTAGAAGTAAATTTGTATGAAACATCAATGAGAAAAGACCCGTGTTTTGAAAATTCCATGTTTTGTTTCCGCTGTGTGCCGCTTGAGGTCGCAAGCAGCCATAACAAAACTCCGCCCCTTCCTTGAATTATAACACGTGACACCTGTCCCGCAACGAAAACCAAATGTGCGCAGCAGCAATATAGTGCGCTAGCCTCCCCAACACCAGATTAGCTAAACTTTCTCAAACTGCTTAATTTAATCACTAACTGCTAGCGTAATTGGATATTGAAACGTTGTTTTTACAACAAGCGGAAGTATGCTCGCGATTTTGCCAAAGCCATCGTCATTTTTTATCGTTTTCTTTTCGATCTGTATGTTCAGTTCAGGTTCAGACAACGTTTGTGTTTTTCTGTCTCTCGTTAAAACGTTTCCAACACGTGGATCCCAAGTGGCTCCCAAACAGTTTACACGGCTTTTTTTACCGAATAGAAAAAGCCAGTTGTTCTTTTTGTCTGCGAAACTTTTCGTTCACATTTTTCATTCTGCACTCAAACCAGTGCATTAAAAGTTTGCTTTCTCAATCAGCTTTCCTGCACAACTTCAGAGATGCAACAGAAAGTTTTTATGAGCGTCCACAGTCGAACAATATTTTGTTTGCTGGTCGTCTCGTGTCGTCTATTTGCTGAGCAGTTACGTTTATGTGAACAAATTGCTTTTCCAATATCAACGCTTTTTCAAACTTTTTTGTTTGTTCTTTGTTTTGTTAATTTGTGATACCAGTTTCTGATACCAGTTCGCTTTTTTGCCGTGTGAATCTGTGAACAATGTTTTTTTTGCTTCAAATTTGATTTGATTCAAAGTGACTAGCTCGTGTGCTCTTAAACCATTACGCATGCATGCGCGTGATGATGAGAAAAACTATAAACTATTTAAACATTGAAGTTTTACTGTTAAAATGCAATATTATTTTCACATATTCATGGATACAATGTACATGGCCTTGAGATGTTCAATTCCGTCATTGGAAGGGCGCTAGTTTATGGTTACACTGCAGTTATTGTATATGTGTTGTTTACCGTCAGTTGGTTTTAGCACAAGTTGTTTTCATGTGGGTTTCTTTTTCAAATCATTGTCCTGTACAACCACTCATTTTTCTCTATACATCGTTTAAAGGACAGTAAAGAAAATGCTTTAACCGTCGCCAAAGAAGATTTTACGAAAAAAAGGTGTATTTAATTTCTCAAACGCATATCATCTTTCAATGTTCATAGTTTTGTGACAGTTTCTGACTTTTTTCTCATCTAATGATTTTCCCAAAAATCATGTATGCATACGTTAGCGAACTTGTAGTAATCGTATTGTTTCATGTCTTCATTTCTTTATTTCCCATAACATGCGATTCAGTTTCCATGATCGTAATATAAACCGTCATATTTTGTGTCCTCTTCTCGAATGCAAATTCTCTGCACGTTTCGTGCTCAGAAGAAAGTTTTTATGCAATCGAACACAAGTGACGTAAACTTCTTACCGCTCTCAGACGCACTGAACGTCGAAAAATCTATTGGGCAAAATGACATGAGAAACAGGTATAAAACTGTAATTCTTCGAACAAAGCACCTTATACAGTCAAATATCACCTTGATTTCGTGCAAGACCCGACGTCCAAAAGTCTCCATTATTCTGATGTATGTTTGTGAAACTCTTAATCTACATTGAAAAGGTCTTTCTGGTCTTTTCTTCCGAGCATATTATTTACGGCCTTGTGTGTGTAGTTTATATTTGTTAGAAAATTCAAAATCTCAATCGCGCGTGTCGGCGTGTATGTCTTTATTTTGAAAATCTCTATATCGTTCAACCGTGCGATATGACCGCTTTATAACTTTGTACATTTCTCGCTGCAAAACTATCGAAGTTTTTTAAAGATTGCCGCAATTGTACGTTGTGGAACGTGGATTGTTGTTCTTGAAGAAACAAAAACATAGCATTTTGATTCACGATATTGTGTGCAAATTTAGCGACAGGTTTTTTTGTTTGCGAACGCGCAAAAAAACACCACAACACTGGAACGGGACTCATGTATTGTATACTGTTCTTGATGTTTTGGGGGTGGAGGGAGACGAAGTAAAAATGAAAAATAACGAATCACGTAAATTGGTCTGCTATAGACGGCCGATATGCGCGTGCCAGTCGCGTTTTACATTTTGCTATACACAACGCATCAAAGTCAACGGCTGTTTGTTTTTAAATTTCCTGTGTGCCTGCCAATTTTCGAAGCAAAACGGTGCGTTTCTGTGCTCGAGCAGCCATTAAAAACCGGCAATTGAACATATGCGAAATTTCAACACGTGCGCAAACGTCAGTCATGGCATGTCGTTGCACTGATGGTGTTTGATTTTTTTCTCTTGATCTGATATATCGTTGGAATGCTATCACACTTTCTTTTCCTGCTTAGGTTTTTTTTGTCAACGACTTTTCTTAACACTGGTGTTGCATCCATTTTTAGTGTCCATCATCTTCATATGCATTTTATCATGTGTTTCTTTTTTCGACCATTTTGTTCATCTGATAACAACATTAGGCTGTAAGCTGCTTTGCGAATTGTTGCGCTGGGGCGGTTCCCAAATTCAGCCAGTTTGTACTAAAACCGCGTCTCAGTGTTTTTTGGTTAGTAAGTAGGCGTACGGTTTTCCGCACGCAAGCTGTTTATCAGTTATCAGCAGATGATACGCTGACGCAAAACATTTTTTTTCAATAAGTTATCAGATATAATACCGCAATTTCATTTATGGGGCCAGCGCTTATTGTAATGGTTTTTATCTTCTGTTTTTATCTGTTTCATAAAAGTCAATTCAAATTGAATTATTCTAGCGTTCGGTGACGTGTGTTTTCAACGGGCTCTCGTTTCAACATACTCTCTGTCAAAATTGTCATCTGATAATGCATATCATTTTGAGCGCAATTACATTTTGTTATGTGTGTAGTTATGTTTTGATTAGGATAAAAAAGTTGTTCCATATTCGGCGCAGGTGTCAGTCATTGTACAGTGGCAGCCAAAAGTTTGGAAACCCCTGGGTGCGCGGCATATCGCGCATTTTTGCGTTATTACCATGCACATAAGCAAATATTTTTGATTTTTGAAACAAGCAACTGTTGTGTTCATAAAAACGAAGCTAGCACGTGTTGGGGAGAGACGCACAATAAAAGCTCGCATTTACCACTACACACACACGAGCGCATGGGGGTTTCCAAACTTTTGGCCGCCACTGTATAAGTGCGTGAAATGGTCCGTTAACTAACCGATTTAAAAAAGGGTGGGTCACACGTGTGGTGGGTTGCGTTTTGATTGCTTAAACTTTTCTGTCGCTTTGCCGATTTTGCTCAAATTTGAAACTTATACATATTCAAAGGCCGAAGTGAATTAGGTCGAAAATTTCAGCTCCCCAATCCAAAATGAAACGATCGAAGAGTCAAGTATCATGTAGGCAATCAAAGGGTGCCCCAATTATACCGCTCCTTCTGGCCCACCCTGTATATTTTTTCACTCAAGTCATGTGTAAAAACATCTAATTTTGTTGCCTGATTTAGGATCGCAGGCCCACTGTTTACATCAGTGCTCACAACCAGCCCTATAGTCGCACAGCATGACACCGCCGGCGCGTTTCGACCACGACGACCATCATCAGCAACATCAGCAACATACCCAACAACATCAACGTGCACAAACACAACAACAACAACAACAAGATGAGTTCACGTCGCGGCGGGCATCGACCTCAACCGCTGCGACCAGTGCACAGTACAGTTCGGTCGGCTCGAGCAACTACAATTACTACCAACCGCTCTACGATTCTGACCACCAATCATCAGCAGCGGCGGGCAATTTCAGTCGCAGTCCCGCTTCATCGAACAGTGACGGTCATCAACAACAAAACGACCGCAGCTCGTTACCGCCCGATGATCCGATAACCATGAACGGCAGTGAGCGGCAAAACGCCAGTGGTCAGCAGGCAGCGGACGCGTGCGGCACGATCAAGTGCGTCCTGGTCGGCGACGGCGCCGTCGGAAAGACGTCCGTCATTGTCAGCTACACGACCAACGGATACCCGCAGGAGTACGTGCCGACCGCATTTGACACTTACTCTGGTGCGCGGTTTTCGCTTATTTTCAGCTGTTTTTTTTTACCAGTGAAAGCCAAGCTTGAAAAGTTTTTTTGTGGTTGTGAATTTGTTGGGTAAATTAGAGGTACTTTGCGGTGGCTCCACCCCGATTCGCCAGCCAACTCCAAGTAAGTTTATGTACTCAGAAAAGACACTATTTTTCGACAAGCTGGTTGGCTCCATCTTTTCTGACTCGGTAGTTCACAATAAGAATATACAGGGTGGGCCAAAAAAAAGGTTCCATTTTCAAACTGCTGTCACTGGCTGGCATTTTAATATTATGAGCTGAAATTTTCAGCATTGATAAAACATGTGATGCCATTTTTCTGACAAAATTTTTATCCAGTTTGGTCAAGTAGATTCAGTTTTACAGCACAATGTTTAAAAATTCCCAAATTTTCAATAAAACGGATTTTTAACCAAGAATTTAACAACGAATCATTGCTCATAGACATCCAAATCATCATCAAGGTTTGTCGTCCGGCAGCGGCTGGATGGAATTTTACGCGAAACTGGCGAATCACTGCAGAAAAACTTTTAGATTGCTCCCACCAGATAGCACACCAGACCCGTTGTTCTGCTGTCCACTTAACCATGACGAAACTGCAGAAAACTGAAACTGAAACACTGTTTTTATTCAAACCGCAGAAACACTTTTCAAAAGAAACAAATTAACAGACAGAGCAACACAGAAAACAAAAAATCAACTGAACAATTCTTTCTGTCGCAGTCGCATGGCTGCTGACTCGAGTCCGTTGTGAAACATCAGAATTTCGCTCGAGGTGCTCAAATGCAATTCAAGTGTGAGACCTTTCCACTCTGAGCGCATGATTTGAACTATCACGGGTATCCAAAAAGACCAATTTGTCACCTTCGCAACAGTTTCAAAATTGAATCACGCATCTTGATACTAATTTTTTCTTGCACTCATTTCAGTCAATTTGTTGATTTTTCGAGCTTTTTAGAAAATCTGCCACAGTGAGCACTAGGAATTATATATCGGAAAAAAAATTTTGTCAGTAAAATGGCAACGCATGTTTTATCAGTACTGAAAATTTCAGCTCATAACATTAAAACACCAGCCAGTGACAGCAGTTTGAAAATGGAACCTTTTTTTGGCCCACCCTGTATATGCAAATGAACCTCAAATATAACTCGCGAAGTAAAACGTCATTCCATGGTATCACTATGTGTTGAAAACAGCACGCAACGGTTTTCAAGCCACAATTTTTATGCAACTGCCGTCTTGACGATGCCTGAAACGTTGGTGAAACGAAAACGTGAAATGTTGCGTGAAACGTTGCATAAAATGTTGGTGAAACGTTGCGTTGAACGTTGCTGAAACGTTCGTAAAACGTTGCGTTAAAACGTTGCGTGAAACGCTGCGCAGAAGGTTCCGTGAAACGTGTTGCGCGAATTTGTTGGTGATGAAGCAAGCAATCACATGCGTTTCATTTCAGTTGTCGTGCGAGTGGACGGACGGCCGATTCAAATGCAACTTTGCGACACTGCTGGGCAGGTTCGTGAAACTTTTTTTTTGAGGAAAAACTGCGATTAGAACATTAAGTCAGAACTTTCTCGCCGCAGTTTACGGTCGCCGAAGCATCCGCTCAATCGACTCATACTGTTTTCAAGTGCTTTTTAATGGCGCAAATGCAGAAAAATCGTACAAAGCAGCGCAATAAATCGGTCAGCACGAACAATACTGTCACTGTAAAAGCGTTGTTGCATCTTCACTTTGCCACACCGCAGCACCACACTACTAACCAATGTTGCAAATCCACACGACTAAGGTCACTGGAAATCATAGAAAACTTTTGTCATCTGACTATGTGTGCGTTTGGTGTTTGTACAAAAGTATACGTGTGTCTCCTCGACAATGGTGGACACAATTTTTTGTCTTGTTATTGTTTCACTGAATGACAGTGGTTTCCTTATCACGTTGCTTTCGACCGCTGTATATACCACATTTTAGGGCCGGTCGTTTTTTGCAGGCAAGTGCGCAAATGTACAATTTGCAAACTTTCTTTCAAACGCTACAAGTTTTATAAACCTGGGAAAGCGCAAACATAAAACGGATATATACAACACACGCCACAATCTAATCGTAAAAACAGTCGCGCCGCTCATATGTCGGCTTGTTGTTACGTAAAAAGTTTTCATAAAAATGTTGTACAAGCGGGAATTTTTATCTACGGTTTCGACACGCTCGTTTTCAGTTGCTCAAATCAAACGCAAGCGCGTTTCATTGCTATTCGCATTGGGAGTTTCAGAGTACACGATATTGGCGTTTGGCTCGAAAAGGGTGTGGGGGTGCTTGAAAGCAACAAAAACTTGGTTTCGTTTTTACCATTGTACTTGCACTTGAGTGTTCAAAGTGGTTGGTTTTTTTCATTTTAGTACACTGGCGAATGATGTGTTCCTGATCTTGTTTTTTTTGCTGATGACTAAACGCGTGCTTTATTAGTCAAAATAATAATCAGCGATTTTGTTTGTTTTGCTTGCAGAGAAATAAGCATTCAAGCCGTCTTTTAACGATGCAAAAATGTATCGGCAAACAACGCAAAGAATATAAGAGGAACTGTGTTCCTAATCCTAACAGACCTCCTTCTTCCTGCGTTGTCCTAACGGTGGGATTTACGTTGATCCACCGATCCTCGCGCATTTTGACTTTTTGACCGAGAGTTTCCTTTTGTGACGGCATCTTGAACAAGCAAAACAAGCGAATGCTTCTTGACCAAAGCCCATAAACTTATTTGCATGCGGGCGGCTCAAACTTCAACCTCAAAGTGCAAGAAAGACACTCGCAAACGGGTTTGGAATGCGAAAATGTTTGTGAGATGCAGATTCGGTGGCGAAATTTTGGCCGCAAAGCAGGAAAACTTTTGAACCATCATGAGAAGTAGAAACCGAATCAATGGTTCGCAAGACCACACAGGGCTCGACTAGCCCATCCGTTCAATTTCCCGAGGGAATCCGAATGGAACCACGCAATATACGTTCTGATCTTTTGCGTTGCGGTGCATGATATTGTGCCGCCACGCATCCCATTCAGTGGCAATGATAAATAGATACACAGTGAATGCCATAACAGTGAAAGTGAAAACAAAGAGGTATGGATGCCTGGAGCCACCATGTCTGAATCGTATACCATTTGGTCCTTTCACTTTTTTCGGGATTATTCTTGAAGGGCCATCAGGGTGGTATATGATGAATTTCCGCTAAGTTTTGCCGCGTGAGTTTGCATGATATGTTTCAAGAGCTGTAGCAGTTTTTTTCGCGGGAGTGTGCACTGTGCAACACTGAACTGTTGCTGAAATGCTATTTTGCCGTTTTCAAGCTTTTGAAATGATTATATGGCAGCAAAGCGTATTATTGGAGTACGATTTTTTTGCATATATCCAATGATCTCTCGGGTATTTCACTGTTCTTCCAGTGTGTCTGTCTGTCTGTATATTTCGGTTCAAGAGATGAAAAATCGTAAAAATATGGAGCACTGTATTTCATCTTTTTTGTCGGTTTCATATCGCTGATATGTGAAAGAGCAGCTTTCTAGAAAATTAGTTGTGTTGCACTGCAAAATGATTCCACAAAATAGAGAGGGATAGTCACACGTGTGTAAATGTTAAGAGGCATTCACGAAGCAGTATTTAGTGACGCGGTGCTGTGTTAAAACGTAGCTACTGTACGCGGTCACTAAATACTGCTTCATGAATGCCCCTTGCCCCTACACTACACTTTCATATCCGTAAACGCAAATTGTGAATTGATTCTTCTAACACTGTATCAATCGAGCACTAAACCATTTATTTTGTCCTGAATCCTGATTTTCAACCGTTCCGACGTGACACACTAAACAACAGTAGAACGTAAAGAGTTTTGTGATTTTGTCAAAAATTTACAACACGAGAAATTTTCAATGTGACGTTTTATCAATCAGAAAAAACGCTAAAATGTGTAGTGCACACACAGCACAAAGGTTTGTCAAGGTTTTTTAGCAAAAAAACGAGTTTTTATGCAAACATACTCATAGTATTTAACACAAGGGGCACATTTTACACATAAAAATACGTTGAATAGTCTCAATTGCAGTTTAGACGACAGAAAAGTGTGCAGTGAAAGGAAGTTTGAAAAGTTGAAAACGGTGCGAAGCGATAGTGCAAAATGATCCCTGTGAGTTATTAAAAAATTCTTAGTTCAAACAAAAACATCATGGTCATCTCAAAGGTTGAAGTCCCAAAAATATCAAGGTTTTGAGCGTTGTTTTAAAACTGATGCCGGCGAAACATGCGCATGGAAACTACTGTACCACCCTCGTGGCCTGGTGGTAGTGCGTTAGACTCTTGTCTGTACGCTCGGGGGATCGAGCCCCGCCGAAGGGTGTATAGGCACTTAATGACAGAAAACTCGATGGGCGCCCTACTCAATATGGCGTCCTGTACGCTTCTCTGGGTTAGCCCTGGCTAAAAACATCGCCTAAAATCCTAACAACAACAACAAAAATAACAATAGAATGTGAAAATGCAATTGCCAACACCAACTAAAATGCTTTTTCAGGACGACTTTGACTCACTGCGTCCTTTGTGCTACCCCGGAACGGACGTGTTCCTGTTGTGTTTCTCGGTGGTCTCACCATCGTCCTTCTACAACGTGCACCAGCACTGGCTGCCCGAACTACGACAACACGCACCGCACACCCCCAGTAAATTAAAAAAGAGCTCTTTTGGGTTATTAAGGATTAAATTAAGTCGATTTGAAAACAAGAAATTATGAGTGCGTTTAATTGTATCACCCTGGATCAAAAGAAGGACAGAAGAGTGACAAAAAATGGTAAAAAATGTGCGGCTGTATTGAATGCCAGAAAACAAAACTAATTGAGGTGTGGTTGCTTGGGTATTCCCTGAGTTTTTGGAGCACAGCCCTGTGCTTTTATGTTTTCCAACATTTTCACGCATTTTTGTCACAGCGCTGTGTTGTTGGGTTCACTTACAGTTGTTCTCAGTCGTCCTTAACTGATAAAAAAATGATTATATCAAATTTTTTAGAATCTGTGACTGAATGCGTGTGCACACGTTAGAAAGGAAACTAGTTTCGAGCTTTATGCGGCAATTCACAATTGCCCAAGTGACTCGGCCCTATTAAGGGGACTATTAACTCGGATCACTTTGCCAATTTTGAATTCCCGCGTCATGCATGAATCTGTTTACCTGTCTATGGGCGCATTGAATCTCGGGACCAAAATAAAAGATCATAGAAATGAAAAAAACCCTTCTTCAAACTGGCAGTCATTCTCGTCGGCACCCAAATCGACCTTCGCTCCGACATCGATGTCCGCCTCGGTCTGAACAACGTCGGCGAGTGTCCGGTGCTCGAGAGCGAGGGCCACGCGTACGCGCGCGAGATCGCAGCCACGTGTGAGTGATTGTGCAGCGGGTTTCGCTTCTCTGAATACAATTTGTGTTTCGTTTTTTTTCTGTTGTTGCAATTTGCATACAATTTCCCGACTACAACGAGAAATCGGGTGTAATCGAGTGTAATCGAGTGTAAAACAGAGTGTAATCGAAAACAAATCGCGGCACATTTGCATACTATGTCCGGTCGCAGGCTACGTCGAGTGCTCCGCGTTAACGCAACAGAATCTGAAGCACGTGTTCGACTCTGCGATCACGGTCGCCGTGCGAGCTCGCAACAGTCGCACGCCGGAGAGCGTACCGCGAGCGCTGGCGAGGCAGCGAACTACTGCGAACGATCACTCTGCGAATAATAATAATTGTAAAAAGCCAACACTGCACAACAATAACGAACACGACAACAACGACAAAAACCACTCTATAACTAACAGCTCTAAAATACAACCGCCCATCAAAAATGGCCTCAACAGTTATGGTGATTCGAGTTCGCTGACGAGAAAACTTCGAGTGCGACTGACGCGTGTCGGCAGTGAATCGGCCAGCGCACGCAACGACGCGAGATCGCACGAGAAAAATGGTGTCTTCATTCGTCAGAACTACGAGCAACCGATGCAAAACGGCGATGGTGGTCGTCAACAACAACAAACGTTCGAGACGAACAACAACAACAACAACAACAACAACAACAACAACAACAACAACAACAACAACAACAACAACAACAACAACAACAACAACAACAACAACAACAACAACAACAACAATGGCTGCCACCGAGTCACTGAACAATCGGCGATACCGCCTCCAGTGCTGCAGGCACGCAGAACGCCACAGCAGCCAAAGGCCAGCAACGTCATCACGAAACGGCTGTCCACTTCTAGTGAGTTGGTTTTTTTGTGAATGATATCTCCCACTACCGCACACGCTAAAAATATTCGAAAATGTTCACGGTGTGTATGTGGAGCCACAATTTACAATTCGCAGTAAGATTTGGCTGCTTTTTTTCAATTTACCAATTTCATGAGCGTGATCTCAACTCGAAAGGTTGACAAATGACGTTGTTTTTTTCAGGCTCAAAGCTGAACGAAATCGTTCGTTTACAGCAACAGCAGCACAATTTGTACGCGCATCCGCCACAATACAGCTACCATCATCATTACCATCAGCAGCCGTTAGCAGCACATCATCGTCATCAGCAACAGCAGCAGCCGTTCTCTACCCGTCTACCGCTGATCAACAATGTTCATCAATATTCATCATCAGGCGCCAACCAGTCGGTGCCGCCGCAGCCGCAAAAGATGTCGAAACTGAAACAAGGCTGGAATCGTCTGATGTTGTTCGCGAAACGCAGTCGAACATGACGAAAATGGACTCTGTTTTATTGGATTTTATTGATTGCAATTGGATGTGTGTGTGTGTGATTATTTTGTTGATTTGTGATCACCATCATTCTGGTGTACTTTTTTAATCAGATTTTGTTAGATTTGATTGTTCAGCTGAAATTGGCCAGTTTAAAATAAACTGAAACAAACGGTGCCTTTTTGATGGGGCCTTGCTCGATTGCGCAGCACGTCGGAAGTAACTCGCTTATTTAAAAAAATCGTTCAAAGATTTTTCATCTTGAGATCTTGACCAACTTGCCGGCGCACCAAATCGATTTACGCCCGTTGTGTTGAAACAAAAGCTTGCGGCATGCTCGAGTGTTTGTCGCTTAGTTAGCTACCATAGAGTTTGCAAAACAAAACAAAAAACGAGTACAATGGAGCAATTTTGGTTGCAGTATTCACTCAAACAGTTTTTTTCTTTTTGTTGAAAAAATGAAGTGTCTGTTATTTGTTACAGCACTGTTCTCTTACGCCGGAGAACTTGGTAAGATTTTGATATTCGTTCAATTGCGACAACAGTTTTTAAGTTTATAAAAGCGGTTTTTTGGTTTGATGAAGCATTTTCAGGTGTAAAATCTAAAAAAAGCACTAAAAGGTCGTCCGATTTCTTGCAATTATTCCACTGTCTTTTCTTTACTAGCCGTCCCCATCCTAGTTTAAACTTTGCAGTCCGTGCGGCTATGAAACACAAATATGTTGCAGTCACAAGCAAATCACGAGCACACAAATAATAATAATGCAGATTGCACAGAACAATAATGCAGATGTAGATGCAGATGTAGATGCAGATTCAGATGCAGATCATGCACTTATTGATGCTGAGGTACAAACCAGTGCGGATAAACATATCTGTATGTGTGATTTTTTCCGAAATGAGCTTTTTTTGCTTCGGAAAATCATCCGCATATACAATACAATGCATCGATATCTGCACGTGTTTGTGCATGTGCATCAATAAGTGCACGAACATCTGCATCTGAATCTGCATCTGCGCCTGCGATGCGTCATGCGTGCGTGTGTGTGTGCCGGTATGGCTTGTTCAAAACTGTGCAACATCACTTGGTGTTATCACCAAGTGCACCAGCCTTTCATTTTCTAGTACATTTTCTATACCGCAAGAAAAAAAACAACGCCAGGCGACGCGGCAATCTCGCGGAGTCGCCGAAATGAATACAAACTGGACGGAGTGTCGGTGTCGGCACAGGCAGCCGGCTGGTTCCGACGGCACGGCTTCGTGCTGCTCGCGTACGACGACGTCGACGACGACGACAAGAAGTACTTCCATCACGACAACGGCAGTCGTGTGCCCGCGATGGCGGTACAGTCTGCACCGTATTTACTTCGTTTTTATATCATTGAAAATACAATGCCGTTTTGCTACAACGTTTTTTTCAAACGAACTTACAATATCTTAGCATACACGCGTGGAACTCTGTGAGTTCTGTCAAGCTCAACACTTCTCAATTCTTGACTCAAAAATGTCAACTCAAACTCACCTGCCACCTGCCCCAGAGCCTGTTTCCAAAACGTTTCCTGACTTTTAAGTTTTAAAAAACCGGACCCAGTTCTGTCCGAAAAAGTCTGTCCTTTCCTAATAGGAAATGTGTTTAAAAACACGCACGGACCGACTACATATGTACTACTTTCATGTGCGCATTCAGGTTTCGGACAGGTTTTGGAAAACGACAGGTTTTGGATATAGAGGTTAAGATATTTCTTGTGTTTTGCAGCAGAAATTTTGATGATAAAGTTTGCTAGCAACGTTTTCTCAACCACAGTTTATTTTTGTTTCTCGACACACAATCATTTTTTTCGCCATCAATCCGACAGAATTTCAGTCCGAACGAAACGTATGCGAGTACAAAGTGACCCAACCGCGCTCAAACGAGCCGAAGACGCCCGACTACATGCGCAATGCGACTGCGTGGTATCTGTACTTTGTGTACGCGGCCTGAAGTTTTCAGTCTTGGCTTTTTGTTCACATCTCAAAACAATACATGTAAACAGCTCAACAAATTTGTAATGTCCTACTTTAGCCTTCGTGTCTGCACTCTCACACAACGGTTTACGGTGAGCTGCTTCTGACAAAGCGCTTGACTTCCAATGCTCATCTACTTTTTTCCTAGATGCTCAACGGTTTTCTTATATCTTTGTTAAGCTATTTTTCTTTGATTTGTTCTTGTACATTATAAAAGTGCTGTGTTTTATGAGTTCAGCATGTGCCGTTCGTGCCATTTTGTCCCTCTTTATTTCTATCATCTTTCGTCGTCGTTTTAATAAAAGTAAAGTCGTTTTAATAAAAGTCGTCGTCGTTTTAATTGAGTAAAAGTAAAGTAAAAAGTAAAAAACCCAACGTCGTCCACCGGTCATCACACACAGCAGCTCGGATCGGTTGGCAGTCCAGTGAGCCATTCACACACACCAAAGCAGAACACTTCAGTGGAGGTCCCGCCGAGACAATGCTGGGTGGCGACGTCGCGTGCACCGAGGCCATGGAGGGCCAGTGCAGAAAGGCCATGGAGGGTCAGCGTCGACGAGAGGCGGTGGCGTGCTGCGCGTCTTTGCGTGTCGTCGAGTGTCGCCGAGGCAGATCAGCGGAGTGGCGGGCGCACCAGTAGCTGGCAGAACGTCGCATGGAACGGAGACGCGGTGGCTGGAGTTGTGGCGGCATGCGAGCTGAGACGGCGTCGATCTATGGCACGGCCGGGTTTCGCCGAGGGCAGCTTTCGAGAAAGCCGAAACGCCGCAGCGGAGATTGGTTGGTCGGAGTTTTTTCGGTCTCCGTGACTCAAACCGATTCGGAGTTATTTCGGTCTCCGAGACTCAAACCGAACGGAGGACGGCCTCCGTGATCAAAAACGTGATTGGCTGTGGTGGTGTTGCTGAAGAAGGCTGCGAGGAGAAGTTTGGTTGTGGCGCAGTGAAGCGCAGTAGAAGTTTTATTGTTTAGCCACGGTTCTTTGATTTTAAAGTCTCCAGTAAACTGCGACGTAGAGTGCAGGTTGCTCCATAGTCTTCTGCTGATTTGTAACAGTTTTGTAACAGTTTTGTTTGATTTTATTTGTTTTGTTTTACCCCCGTTTTCAGTGTGGGGAGAGGGTGAACTGTTTTAATGTTTTTTCTTCTATTTTAGTTTTGGCGGTTTTTCTTTGGGGTTTTTCGACGCATTTCGACTGCCGTGCGTGATCATAGTTTTAACAATCGTGATTTTCAATTTTGGCAGTTCAGGTTTTAGAATTTCATAGTTGTTGATCTTTGCTTTTTCTTTTTTTTTTTGGTTCTAGCTTTTGAAGTTTTTAGAATTTTCTCAGAGTTTAAAGTGATTCAATTTCGGTTTTCTGTTTGAGTTGGAGCATTTAGGAGTTTTGAAATGAGTGGAAGCAGGTGCCCAGGTCAGGCAGTGCACCAGACACTCGGCTGCGTAGGGAGAGTGACGTCGCGAGGGCGCTCCGTATGGGGGAGTAGGGTACTGTAATGTCCTACTTTAGCCTTCGTGTCTGCACTCTCACACAACGGTTTACGGTGAGCTGCTTCTGACAAAGCGCTTGACTTCCAATGCTCATCTACTTTTTTCCTAGATGCTCAACGGTTTTCTTATATCTTTGTTAAGCTATTTTTCTTTGATTTGTTCTTGTACATTATAAAAGTGCTGTGTTTTATGAGTTCAGCATGTGCCGTTCGTGCCATTTTGTCCCTCTTTATTTCTATCATCTTTCGTCGTCGTTTTAATAAAAGTAAAGTCGTTTTAATAAAAGTCGTCGTCGTTTTAATTGAGTAAAAGTAAAGTAAAAAGTAAAAAACCCAACGTCGTCCACCGGTCATCACACACAGCAGCTCGGATCGGTTGGCAGTCCAGTGAGCCATTTACACAAACCAAGGCAGAACACTTCAAATTATAATGAGCTCAACAGCGTAACGGTGACTGACGGGTTGTTGACTGTGGATCTTTTTTGGTGGTTTTTTTCAACATTTCGAATTTCTGTTTGTGCCGTTTTCAGGTGTCCCATGGACGACTGCACATGCGGCATCAACTGCTGCCGATTCAATTTCACTCTTTGGGGCGTCCTTTGGATGTACAGTATAAACCGTTTCAGTTTTTTTTGGTTTCGCTCAAGTCTGAAAATTGTAATTGTTACGAACTTTATTTTCTCGAATTACTTTTTTCGCAGGTTGGTATTCGCTGGCTTAATCACTTGCTGCTGCTGTTGTTGTTGCTTTGCAAAGAAAAAAGGCTGGGTTGGCCATGGTCGGGGCACACGTAAGCGATGTTGATGTATTTTGAGTCTCAAGACTAGTCATTTCAAACATTATTCCGTCTGTTTAAAAATGTCAGTTTCGCTCAAAATAGTTTCCTTATTGCATGTTCGCTGAAAAAACGCTTCTTCGTCATTGTCAGGCGGTGTGGCGCCCCGATTTCTCGCTGGAGCTCAGCCATCAATGGGCGGGTACCCCGATGCGCAGCAGCCGGTCTATTTTGGGCAAACGACTACGCTGCCGCCAAACCAAGAAATGCAGGTGTGTTACGTCACACAGTGTGTCATTGCCATGTAACGGTTGGGTGATACGGGAGGGCACGTCACGCCACGTGGTGCCATGGGAGGGCACGTCACGCCACGTGGTGCAACGGGAGGGCAAGTCACGCCACGTGGTGCCATGGGACGGCACGTCACGCCACGTGGTGCCATGGGACGGCACGTCACGCCACGTGGTGCCATGGGAGGGCACGTCACGCCACGTGGTGCCATGGGAGGGCACGTCACGCCACGTGGTGCCATGGGAGGGCACGTCACGCCACGTGGTGCCATGGGAGGGCACGCCACGCCACGTGGTGCCATGGGAGGGCACGCCACGCCACGTGGTGCCATGGGAGAGCACGTCCCGCCACGTGGTGCCATGGGAGGGCATGTCACGCCACGTGGTGCCATGGGAGGGCACGTCACGCCACGTGGTGCCATGGGAGGCCACGTCACGCCACGTGGTGCCATGGGAGGGCACGTCACGCCACGTAGTGCCATGGGACGGCACGTCACGCCACGTGGTGCCATGGGACGGCACGTCACGCCACGTGGTGCCATGGGAGGGCACGTCACGCCACGTGGTGCCATGGGAGGGCACGTCACGCCACGTGGTGCAACGGGAGGGCACATCACGCCACATGGTGCAACGGGAGGGCACGTCACGCCACGTGGTGCAACGGGAGGGCACGTCACGCCACGTGGTGCCATGGGAGGGCACGTCACGCCACGTGGTGCCATGGGTGGGCACGTCACGCCATGTGGTGCCATGGGAGGGCACGTCACGCCACGTGGTGCCATTGGAGGGCACGTCACACCACGTGGTGCAACGGGAGGGCACATGACGCCACATGGTGCAACGGGAGGGCACGTCACGCCACGTGGTGCAACGGGAGGGCACGTCACGCCACGTGGTGCCATGGGAGGGCACGTCACGCCACGTGGTGCAACGGGAGGGCACATCACGCCACATGGTGCAACGGGAGGGCACGTCACGCCACGTGGTGCAATGGGAGGGCACGTCACGCCACGTGGTGCAACGGGAGGGCACGTCACGCCACGTGGTGCAGATTGCCGTAAATCACCGCCAGGGGGCAAGCGACGTTCGTTTATCAGTGTTGTCACAAAAACATTTTCAGGCAAGCGCGTTCAATGCATCAAGCGCACAGCGTGCATCTGATGAAAACTTTGATGAAGACAACCACCACCCTGTGCAAGATGAGCCTGAACCTGAGCCGGAACCAGAGCCTGAATCAGAACCTGAGCAACAGCCTGAACCCGAAGAAGACCACAAATCTGAGGACAATAAGTCCACCGGGAAAGCGGATGAAGAAAATGAATAATCAAATAGAGGCCGGGGACACTGGCATCATGTCCAAGAAGAACTTGATTTTTGAAGTGTGCATTATGCAATTTTACGTTTTTTTTCAAATGAACCCAACTGAACATGAAAACAAAAATTAACATGAACATGAGATGAACGTGAACAAAACTTTATTTTTTTTGTTATGCACTGATTGTGTTTTCAACCCGCGTGTGATATTGCCCTCTTTCAAGGCTGTACAATGGGCTAGTTGTATGTACCGTTCTGCTGGCTTGATTTGGTTCACTTGTGCATTTCAACCTCCATTGATCAGAGGTCACTTCATCTCTCCTTCCACGCACTGAGTTTTCGGGGGAAGGTCATTTCTTTCTATGGCAGGACATTTCAATTTAGGGCACTTGCGAAATGGCCCTATTTTGACCACGACCCACGGTTTAAAATATGGCATGACACCAGCTGTTGGATAATGGACTACGGCTCTACTCAATCCAAGAGCCGGTTATTTAAAAAAATTATATTGAAAGCACCAAAACTCAAGAGAGACGTTAATGAACGACGTGTCTCACAAAGGTGAGAGTTTTTGAGTCACTTAGTTAAAAATACAGTAGATGATGTAGATGATATGACAAAAAGCCGATTTACGCGCAGGTGAAGTTGCTTCCGCAGTCGGTCTCATTTAGCCCAGTTTTTGCATGTCTAATTATGAGGAATGATAGGAGCCAGGCGGTGGTGATTAGTGATCTCCATTTACGAATAGTGTCACAAACCCGCAATCGCTAGAAAAAAATCGTTTTTTATCAATGCACACTGTATAAACAAAAAGCTTACGGGACATTCAAGAGCAGCAGCAGTGCAATGGCAGTCCATCATTTTTGGTAATCCATGACATAAAAAGCGATCTGAATGAATCTGGAGGGCAGGTGGATTGTCTCAGATTTCAAAACTTGCTTTCCACTCATATCAGATACATCCGTTGTATATCCGTTATTTTTATGTGTCGTCGCTCTGTCTACACAGTTATATTTATTCTCAAATGATACTACATATGTTTATATTAAAAACTTTCAATGAAGCTACGCTGCTTTGTTGTAAGCAGCTTGTCACAAAATGTAATCATTTGTGTTTGTTGAGCACCGCACTGAGTCATCAAAGTTGCTTGCAGTAGAAGGGAAAGTTGCGAATTATTGAACATTCCCAGCTTCCCGACATTTCAACCACCAACACTTGCATGCCCCCAAAAATATCGTGACGGAAGTGGCTCCACGTGCCTTAGCCTCCGAGATATTATTTATTCAAACCCTATTATTCAGCCCGGTGTTGAAAAATCGCAAAGAGAGACGAACCAAAAAAAGACGGATCACACGCAGATCAAAGCACTCATCCTACATACACCTTCTGTGCAGTTTTGCAGTCGCCGGAAAGAGGGCAGAACACGCGGAATATGGTACCGCACCAGTACATGAAAAATCGCGGCTCGAATTTCCTGCACATGCACGATAAAAATATCCAAGACCGATTATACTACTTGTTTGTATAGTGCACGCCATATGCGGACACTGTGTACATATCAACAATGGGCAAGTGCAGCTCACAGTGTAACGCCGATAAAAGCCGATGCTGTGATTTGTGAAGAACATGATGCGATAAACATTGAACGGTTTTGGTTGATTCGGAAAATGCAGAACATGAAATCTGTCCACAAGTACCCGAGTAGGTTGGCGTATATCGAGTGTTCTAATTCAAATGGATTTTTCAATAATGAATAACATCCACGCATGAACATAACGGAAATATAATCACATACACCAGTTCGTTCTAGCATAAATGATCAATCGATCACCGTCACCATCACGAATATTATACCGTTATGTGTGTCATGCACTCATGTGTGCCATTGGTTGTCTTGCTGGTTTGGCTGCTATTTTTTTCTGCTGGTCGAAAATGGTTCATTGCTGTTTTTTGTGTTTTTTTGGTGATTTGGCTGGCTTATAAAATTATTTTGTTTGCGTCGATTGAATTTCCTTTCCTACCACTTTTCATTTTAAATCCTTATCTGTCATCCGCCCAAACTGCCCAAGGCCAATTTGGCATTTATTTATCCTTGAAATAAAACTTGCCTCGCAAGCTCTTTTTTTGGCCTGTGAAATGTGAACTAAAAAAAGTTTGTTTCTGCCATACTTTGCTTTTTTGCTCATCGATTATGCTTTTGCTGCGGAGAGTAGACAGACCACAACTCACCGAGGCTTTTGTCATTTTTATGTCCAGAAGAGACAATCTTGAAGTGTTCTATTGTACGCACAATTGTCTCGCATCATGCGGTCCACAAAAATGTTTTCGGTCGTGGTTTTTCGGTTTGTTTGCATAAAACTGTGTGGCAGGAATATATATTTTCGGTTTCAAAGGCTGTTTTGCTTTGGCTGAAAAGCAACCATATAGCAGCAAAAAAGAGGCCATTAGCTTGTCTGCAGTGGTGTGTTTTTGTTTGCACCGTATCCCTTGAGAGTATATTGCTGAGACACAGAGAGACCGTACCGACCATACAAACAAAACCAAAACCAATCCGCAGACTGAAAATGTGCAAATATTTGTGTTTTTCGGCGTCATATTGCTTCTTCAGCAAGCAGGCGCAATTCGAATAGGAGGTTCATTGGAAGGCTGTATGGCTTTCTGAACTGTGATGGCTTTTTGAATTTTTTCGCAGATGATCATGATTTGAAGGGTTATCGACAGAAAAGTTTTTTTGGAGATTTTTGTTGACCATGAAATTAGTTTCTTTTGTTCGTCTCCGGTTGCTTCTTTTTTATGAGTGTAACCACGCGGCCGCATTGTCTGTGACGTGATTTTTTGTACACTTTTAAAGTTGTTTTAATCTGTCTGGCCACTTTGACAGTTCACCTGTCTAGGTCATAAATCTCATGCATATCATCTCATGCTGGTTTGAACTTTGTACCTCTTTCAACTTTTTTTGTAAAACGGTTACAGAAGACGCAAAATCATTGTCTGGAGTCAATTGCATTTTTCCAATGAAAATAAAGCATCGAACCGCAGTCACTGCAAGCTTCGTTTGCATGCAAGTGGATGTACTTTCTCAGCTTGTGCCTGCATTTTCAAGCCTTCACAGTGCCTCTCTGCCAGTGAAAATTTTCAATTTCCCAACGTCGTGTGTCTCGCTTCTAAAAGCTCATTCATTCCGTTTCAATGCTTCCGCTCGTCCAATTCAGGGGCGCCTAAAAATAAGCAACGAAAATCGCAAAAAAGACACACAGTCGCTGCATCGTTTTTTCTTCTTCTTCTGTTGCACATGATGATACACATGTACATACAACAACAACAACAACAACAACAACAACAACAACAACAACAACAACAACAACAACAACAACAACAACAACAACAACAACAACAACAACAACAACAACAACAACAACAACAACAACAACACATGCATTGCAGATACAGCACAAACGAGATGAGCGCAAAAGTCTAATCACCCAGTGCGACGGCGAATGTGCAAAAACAAAAAAATGAACCTCGCAGTTTTACGCGACAACAAAGTCACAAGTACACACATGAAAACTGAAACGCAAAAGAAGAGAAACCCTTCGTTTTCTCAACGAAAATGCGAAAAAATGACGTTTGTTGCAAAACTCATGAACAACTGACGGAACTGACCGTGTGGTGTTCGGTTTGTCTTTGAGTTTTGTTGTGTACAGTTGTACTTGAAGAGCATTAGCACCATTTTACGGTTCAGCGATTTTTTGGGCGGCATATGACGCCGACAGATGCGTTCCAACAGATGGGAGGAGAGAGCAGGGAAGACTGAAAGAATGATTGCAAACGCGCGCGTGCGCGTTTTCTTATATGCTCTCGTTTTTTTCACTATCTACTGCTACACATTTGTGCCGCAAAATGGCAAGTGCTTGACTGATTCTCTTGTGTTTTACTGTTGATGACTTTGTATTAGAAAACTTGAGCGGTTGAAAATAAGATTTTGCTATAAACCTGCTTCAACGGTTCTCAACAACGGCATGGCGCTATTTCTTCTATTAGCTGGTGTGTGTGTTCTGCCACACCTCTACCTTTGGTTTGTTTATTATGCTGACTATAATATAAAGTGTATGTAAGTGCGGATTGAAAGATTTGGTTTCATATAATTCTAGCAAAACACGCTCTTTTTTCGGTGTTGCACCACGCTAAATGAAAGGACGATAACATAAGTTTTTTCCACTTTTTCCACGGCCCAAAACTCTTTTGTATGAAACGATAAAAAATTGGTCCATACGATGCGCATGTACACATGTGCGCGAGGGAACCATGAATACACTCATTCTAGTACAAAGAACTGCTGCTGCGCTGCAGTACATGTGGTATTGCTAAAATACACGTGAACACATGGCACTGCGTTGTGCATTTTTTGCTTCATATACAGTCTAGCATGAAAACCGTGTACATGTACATACATACATACGTGTACATGTACATACATACATGTACATGTACATACATACATGTACATGTACATACATGTGCATAAGCGCCTGTCGTCATCGCCCTTCAGCAGGCAGTGGCATAATACAGGCAGTGTCCCGCGAGAGTTTTACCGCAAAGTTGCAATCTAGTTCAGCGCCATACAGCTCTCTTCAACCTCTCCAGCTACATATACATGTTTTTCAGTGCATACTTTATTTACGGTATGCTCGTGCGTGTAACGTATTGCGCGCATTATTATTCTCTGCCGCTCGTGCATCGTACATCTTGCATGTTTATTACCTATATATTTTTCGGGCCGAATCGATTTTTTGTTGTATGAACGCGCTCATGGATGTTGTTGACGGCCGTATATGAGCGGACGGCTGAATGAACGAATTTCTCGCTGTGTTCTATCTGAAAATGAGAACGGCGTTGGTTTTTTTTTAGTTTTTCTGCTTGCGCTCACATGAGGCTAACGCTGAAGTGTTTTTTCTGATCTCATCAACCTAGCATTTGACTGTTTTTTGTCAACATGCCAGCGCCATGACCGAACGGTTTTTTTATTCGAAAAGTAAGCATATTTATATGATGTACCAGCATCATACAAAAATCAACACCATGTGTTTTTTGTGAAAACATTGCTCAAAAAAGTTTGCCGCTATTGCTGTACGCAACAAATGAAACTCTGAAAAACTTTGAAATGTTTCATTGTATTTTCTATTCTGTTATGTCAACGGATATCCTACATCGAAGAACTCTTGCCTTCTGTATTAGTTTTCAACATAAACAAAGTGATCAGTTATACAACAGAACGCAGCATGTAAACATGTTTCATATATTAATACATGCATCCAATCAGTGCCCTCGTAGAGAGAACGCTTTGTTCAGAATCACATGTAAGCCATAAAGGATGACACTGTTCATCCACACCGCTTCCAGGTTTAAAGTGAGCGACTTTTATGCTTCCTAAGTGCATGTTGCCCTTTCATTGTTCAGTTCTTCCGTGTTTTCTACGATGAAGTGCACCTTCGTAAAATTGTGCAAATATACAAAGCGGTTTTATAAAATTAAAAAATAAAACACTTCTTGACAAACAGTGATTGACATTTTTCTGTAAAATTAGCGTTTTCTAAGCAGATTTTGACAGGGCGGAACTTTGAGTCAACTTTACGGTGTTCACTGGTTCACTACCCCTTGCCTCCCCTGCGCTCAGCTTTCGGATCGGTCTTCTTAACCTTTTTAAAATTGAAATAAAGCTTTTGGCTTCTCTTTTAACAACTTGCCGATTGAAAATTCAGGGTTGGACTCCTATTTGACTTCTGTCACATTTTGAACGGTCTTCAAAAACTAAACTTCACGCACCAAAGTGGAAAACAAAAAGAAACCTTTAAACAGGATTGGCTTTCCCAACTACAGTTTTCAGTTGTGTCCTTCTATTGGACGCTGGTATATTGTCCTTTAAGCAAATTTTACCAGAGCATGTTTAAAAAATTGAATTGTAAGAATTACCCCTTCCGTTTTAGATTGCTGCTGCGTGTACGTGGTACTGTATCTCGAGGGATTATAACAACTGCACATCTTTAAAATTTTGTCATTCATTATTTTTCGCCACAGGAAACTTTGTATCTACTTTCCATTTGGCGTTTGGGTGTTCCATTTTGTATTCCTGTTTTTGTACAACTCTTCCTCATTGAAAACCAAGAATTGCAACTCCAAAAACTATAATTAGATATCGTTTCTGTTTGCAAGTGGACGAATTTTAAAATATACTTTCCACTGTAGTGTTTCTCAGTATTTCTTATATGTTTAGTTGAATCATGTACATCTTGAAATGCATGGTGATGCAATTGAAAAGTGGTATTCATTGGAAAGCCGAATTAAGTATAATACCAATTTGAGAAACGTAATACTCACGAAATTCATGCTAAAGTCAATCCACAAACTGTCCTTTCGCTCATTTTCTTTTGGAATGATGATACACAGTTATAGTGCGTGTTTTAAACGTGAAAAAAAACTTAATGTTAATTTTTTTTAGCAAAACGTGCTTTCGATCAATGACTTGCGCCGACATGTGTCAGTCACACACATATTGTAAAACCAATACGTGGACAACGTTATTCTGTTTCTCATAGTTCTGGTGTTGCCCCAAATTTCGACAACATACTGCAACTTTAACTTCCGACAAACCGCGTTGTAGGACTATGTCCAGGCTTTGCTGTCCATTCACATTAAGGCTCGTGTCATGTCACAAACAGCACAGAAATATACATGAACGTCGGTCACTTATTAATCGCAACTAATAAATACTGCACTTGTGGAGCAATACATATATTTTCCACGATTTTATGCCACACTTGCTCCAAGTAGGTAATTTTTCCCCAGGTTATGGTTACAATATTGTACTGTTGTACTTTTTCAAGCGTAAAACTATGTATGTGATTTCACACAAAACACATGTTTATCCGGCCTCGAAGTGCAACCAGCAGCATGTCATCTCAATTTAGCACGTTCGCTTTAAAATGTTTTAACCTCGTAAAAGTTCCAAAAGATTATGATTTTACAACTATATACATAATGGTATATGTGGGCATATATAACGTGTGTGCATCATGAACTATATTCATGTGCAACATGTTTGTACATGCGAAGTATTCTATTAACCGACAGCTTTTATATTGAAAGTTTTCAAGCACATTGGTTGTGAGCATTGACTTCAGATAAATGGCGCATACTAAATTTGAATATCATTGACGCTACAAACAGATACGAAAAGCTGTATTTTATGCTGGTTTCATGTGAGAACAGTGAAAAGCTGATAAATCACGCGTATTTATATTATGTTATGATATGTGCATTTCTTCCTCATAACCGCTGGGTTAAGGCAGGTACATACCATTTTGATTTTTTAAACTGTGCGTGTCAGATGTCGTCAATCAAGGAGTAAACACATTGCATTTCGCATGCGCCTATTTACATAAGTGCGGAATACTTAATATTTTCGTTCCTGATTTTAACACACCGCTCCGCATAAGCTCACTGAGATCTCCTACAGATACATACTCTGTATGTATAGCTATACCAGATATGAACCATGATTCATGAACGCGGCACTTCACGTAATGTAAATATACGGCAGTATTTAGCATAGATGACGCATGCCGCTTGTATGACGAACGTACAGGATCTGACACCAGGCTTCCATGTGGATGTCAGTATTGACCACAAGCACGTTCCGTTATATTTCCCTCCCATACACATGAAAGACCGTTGCCAAATATATCTACAGAACAGCAGTGTTATATCAGAGGCGCAGGAAGCGCCCGTTTAGCATATACATGCACATGTGTAGCTCATGTATATATGTGAGCAAAATACAATTGCGGCATGATTACCGTGTTGTGCATGTAGAAATGCAAGAATGTGCATATTTAGCCTTATATTCTCCATCATCGTGGGCGGGTGTCAGTTTTCGGCGGAACGCTTGTCCGTATATGTTCGTTCGCTTCTCATGTTAGCATGAATTATGCTGCCCATGCGTCTGAAGCATATACGCATGGCATGTACTTCATGTATTTGTGCGTTCTTCTACCAACGACTTGACATATATGCAAAACGAGAGGAGAGGAGGCCTAACCCTCAGTATCTCTTAAGCCCTCAAACCCATAAAGGCTAAGCTGACCCAGCCTCTTGTGTTTGATCGAACGCAAACGCCACTAGTCTAAAGAAAATAGAAGCAAAAACCAAAAGAACCATAAACATTTTTCTTTGTTAGAAATTGCGAAGCATGGGTGTTTTTGGTTGGTTTTTTTGTTTGTTTTGTTCTTTCTCGTTCTATGACTCTGGTTTCTTTGTCATATAATGTACATTTGTGGTCAGTGAGCTAAATAGGGAATGAAATAGAGACAAAAGTTCTTTCTTTTGCGACTTTACTAATGGTAGGATATTTTTCATTTGAATTTTATTTTTTTATTAGGGTTTCATTGGTTGTTTTTAAAAAAGCAAGGTTTTAAAATGGGCATTTTCGTTGTCCCTGAAAGACTTCTCGTGTTCACCGTTAATTGATGTGAGCGTTTACAACCGAATTGCAACTAGATTCAAAAAATCTATTACTTATAAACGTGAAGAGATCTCTTTTGTCAAAATAAATTCAATTAAGATCACATATTATCATGTATTGAATGTTTTGTCAAGCTCACTTCGCCGCAGACAACATATTATTTATGGAAACGAAAAACTGTAAAACTGATATATTAGTTTTGTTTTATTGCATGTACACATGTAGGTCGGTATTTTTACCTTGATCTCTGATTAAGATTAAGATAACAATTAAGATTCTCAAGTTTCATTGTTTTCTCAGACAAAATCGGGCGTGTTTGCCTTGGACTTTTATGCACGACCACAAGCGGTTCTTATCTACGTTTTTTTTCTTTGAGTTTGTACCATATAAATTTCGCAGTATATTTAAAAAGTAAAAAATATTCCAGTATAAATCCTTAAATTTTACTATTTTGTGCGTAAGCAGTTTACGCTCTAGTTTTTTGTGAAAAATATAACCAAAGCGTCGGTGAAATCCTGTCCGTTTCCACACTTGCACGCATTGTGTTCACACGCATTTACATGTCACGACCACATATACATATGCTGTTGACAACCTTGAAACAGCACAAAAAAATCCGCTTTATACGGATTATGTCATGAAATATAGTGCGTAAAGTATGCATGTATCAGTTTACGACTCACTTTCAAATACATACAATACATGTATTACAATGGTGCATATTGTCAGGTCCACACCTGGCGCCTACTTCTTTCCTCAACTGGGATGCTAAACTATTTTGTTCTTTTACACCACACACACCAGTTACAACAGTTAAACTCTTCTTTTCACATTGGTTTTCTATCTTTTTGTGCATTTAACTTTGTTTCCTTCCACAGTTTCTTTGTATTTTTCGCATCCGACTTCACAATAAAATCGA